>CBVK0101185736.1:0-12714 GCA_900067695.1 Picea abies | reverse complement strand
TCTACCAAAGGACGAGAGCTTAAAGGCTCAAGGTCCAATACAATATACACTGCGCCTTCATAAATGGCTTCATTAAAAGACTTGCGCTACATTCCCAAAGTATTTTTCAAAAGTTTGGGTTTGTTGATCCAGCTGATCTCCGCTTGATTTGTTGGCTCGCTTGATGAGTTGGCGATGCTCCTGCATCATTGAGCTTGATGATTTTACTTCTCAATGTGACAACTTCTTCTTCAAGCCTCTCAACCTTTTCTTCTTTCTTCATTATCTGAGACGTCATGACTTCTTTTGTTCTTTTCACTTCTTCAACATGAATTTTTAATGTGATTATTTCTTCTTCAAGTCCTTTCTCTTCTTGACCAAACTCTGCCTCAATCTAGTTTAGATCGTTAGTTATTTTCTTAAGATGATCTGTCAATATATTCTCTCTCATTTCAGTTTCTTCCTTCTATGATGCTATCTTGTCTTCCAAATACTTCTTTTTATATTCAATATTTTCTTTGATCTTTTTGGCTTCTTAAAAAATGTGAACACTTTCCTTTTGTTTCATCAATTCTTTACTGAATGATTTTTTTTCTTCTCTTAGTTCATATAAAGAACTAATCAATTATGCTTCATAATTGTCTTTCTTTTCAATTAGTTTTTTTGTCTCATTTCCTTCATGTCATTCTATTTCAAGATGTCCACATTTTTAACAATTAAAGAAAAACAACATACCTCTGGTGATTATGTACTCTTCATCTTCTGAATCTATTTGACATGGTGAACATATTTCTTCTTGATCTATACTTGAATATTATTTTTCATTTTCTGAATCTACGATGGGTGAAGAATATATGCCATGTAACTTATCCCAAAGTTCTTTGGCTGATGAAAATTTACCAACCTTCTCTCTTACCAGATTAGGTAATCCTTCCCAGATGAAATCCATTTTTATTTTGTTATTCTTCTTTAATTCCTTCTTGGCTGTAGTCTTTTCCTTTTTTGAACTATCATATTTTGTAATGACTGAAAGCCAAACATAATACCCCTTTTCCTGTAAAAATAATTTCATCCTTCCACTCCATAACTCATACTTTAAACCATCCTGACAATTAACACTAGTACTCCATTCTCAAAATAATCCATGATCTCCTTCCAATGGTTAAATTGTTTCATGAAGGAACCTGCTCTGATTCCAATTGTTGGATTATTGAGAGGGGAGTGAATAGTAATAGAACAATTTAATCATTTTTAACCATAAAATGCAAGTTTTATATCAATGTAGAACTATCATCCAATAGTTTCAGAGTAAATAAACAATGAAAAAATAAGCAATCATACACATACACAATACACCAGTGTTTTTACATGGAAACCCAAACTGGGAGAAAACCACAATTTTTTTCTTCTTATATGTCTTTAAGAATTACATTCATTGGAAGCACCAACTTACTTTGTTTTCCAGCTGCAACTAGAAGGAGGCTCCACCCCCTAGTTTCTTAAGCTACAACCTAAAGGAAGCTCCAACTCCCCAATTCTTTGGATACAACCAGGAGGGTACAGCCCCCTATGTTCTTCGGCTACAACCGAAATGTGGATACAACAACATTTTCTTGCCTAGTCCAACCGCCTTGAAATATAAGTAGAGTGATGGAACCACTATCAAACTATAACTGTGAGATATACTATTGTAAACATGTACCAATCAACCTACACCAAACAACATGTAACAACCTGTATGAATGACCTGTGCGAACATGTACCATACATCAACATGTACCTCAACCTATACCATAAACAAATGCATCAACCATGCACCAGAACTGTACAAATAATATATAACAACAACCCATTCCATCAATTTTATCAACCAAATCATATCTACTCACCAAGATCAATCACCATGACAACTCTCAGCCATATGCACAATATCACCAATATGTGCATCAACAAGCATAACACAACAACTCATAATCATCACCAAGATCAATATGTGCTTCTAATAATATAACAAGACAAGTATGCTACATCATCCATAAACCATGTGTAAGTGCCTCCAATGATGTACCAAGTATGTACCAATCATGCATCAACTACTCGTCAACTATGACTCATCAATATGTACCAACATCATCAACTATACACCTCATGTATGTGCNTACTTGTCTCAACCATGTACCCAACATGTACCTCAACCAAAATCCCTCATTAATTTCATCATCCAAATATGATTTGTAACTCTATAATAGACTTGGTGTATATGATCACATACCTGGAAACCTTCCATAACTTTAACAACAAGAGACTAGAATTTTCATCAAACTTTACTTTGGTCTCACGTGACTAATTTTGGATTAGCCAAAAACCCTAACTTGAAATAATCATAACTATGTACCTATAATGAATAAAGATATGGAAATAGTACACAATTTTCTTTAGTGTCATTTATGAAATTCCTCAAGGTTTCACTACTTGGAACCTCTCAGAAAAAGAGTTATATAAAAAATGGCATACCTTGTTGAATTCTAGCTTATTCTAGAGAGAGAAATTGTACAGCATGACCCACACATAATATTTATTGTATGGATCTAAAAATGGTACATATAATACTGAAGACTATACTATAATAAATACATTTGGTCTTACTGAATTTTTATTTGTTATGAAGAAGTTATGATGTTTTTACCTGAAACAGGTGTTATAGACTAGTTTGAGAACTAGCCACAAACCCTATTTTCCACAGAGTGTAACTCCAAAAAATAAATGACCCACAAGATGAAATTATTTTCATATATACTTGGTTATGTTTCCTCAATGGCCTCCCAATTTCAAGGTATGAATCATTCTATAAAAAAAATTATTGTGAAAATGGTGAGATGACCTATAAATAACATACCTTAGAAAGAATCAACAAAAGAATTTATGCTCCCTTGAATTTCGACCTTCTTTACTTCACCTTCCTTATGAAATTCAGCTTACATATCCTTTGGTTACCTCAGTCACTTGTAGATATTCAATACGTTCAAGTGTGTTTAAAATGAGAGAGCCTTTCCTCTTATTTATACTTTCATGTAGCTCCTCAAGGGGTTACCTTTTAACCATCTTAACCCACTTTCCTTATTTTAGGGTTAAATCACTTCTAACCACTTGTCTACTTAGTAATTTATCCTTTAAATTTATTATTTAAATAATTTCTTTTGTATCCACTTTGAATTAGAGTACACTAATCACTTCACTTTACTATTTAAATTATCTTCTAACAATCTTAACCCACTTTCCTTATGTTAGGGCTAACCCACTTCTAACCACTTGTCCACTTAGTAATTTCTCCATTAACTTTATTATTTAAATAATTTCTTTTGCATCCAATTTGACTTATAGTACACTCATCACTTCACTTTATTATTTGAATAAATTCTTCTTTGCAACCACTTTGACTACTTTGACCTTTTGGGGCTTCTATATGACTCATGAGGGTTCTCCAACTTCTCATGGTCATAACTCTCTAACCATGAGGAGTTATGTGACGTTCCACATACCACTAGAAATGGCATGACATGTAGTATCCATATAGAAATTATTTCCTATAAATATATCAAAACTCATACCATTATCCATCAAACAAACTTGGGTCCATTACCCAAACCTTTGTGCTACCGTAATTTTCTACCGAACTTTCTTCAAGGGTTGACATCAATGACAACCAACTAAATTAATCAGTAGGGAAGAGTTCTTGCCACTGGTAGAGTTTGTGTACAATAACATCCATAAAGGTACCATTAATATGACACCATTTGAGTTTATTTACGGGTGACCATGTCATACATCATTGAGCTGGTACCGACTTGAGGATAGGATCTTGGTAGGACTAGAAGTGATCCAAGAAATTGAAGAACAAATGCAATCGATAAGACAAAGGATTAAATAAGAAAAATATCAGAAGAAGATTTATGCCGATGCACATCACGTTGACTGCAAGTATGAAATTGGTGACCGAGTTTTCTTGTGGGTGAAACTGCACAAGAACTCGATCAAGTTTGGAAAGGGTGTTAAACTCTCTCCTAGGTTTGTGGGACCCTTCAAAGTTGTGGAAAGGAAGGGACCCGTGGCCTATTGACTAGCTTTTCCTGATTCTTTGAGGCATATGAACGATGTTTTTCATGTATCGTTTTTGATACATTATGTTTGTGATCCTACACATGTGATGGACATGAGTTCTTTGCAGGTGTCGGACAAGGGTGCATTAACGACGGAGCCAATCCGAATTATGTACCATCACATTCGAAAAATACGACGTTGAATAATGGATTAGTTCAAGATCCAATGGAACAATTATAGTCCACACTCAACTACCTCGAAGGATGAATATGATATGTTCCAGTAGTTTCTGTATTTGTTTGATAGATTAGACATATATACCTTGTTAGATAATTGTATTATTGCATTTTATATATTGTACAACTTTGGGACAAAGTATAAAACAAGAGGGGGTGTATGTAACATCTCTCTCTTGCGATCACATGTTATCGACTTATTCTTTGAGGACACTTGCATGCAAGTGATTTGGTTATAGTACATGACTATATATTTCGCTTATGGATTTTTATGATGATGTCGATGATTTTGATTTAATGTTAATTGATATATATGTATTGACAGATGCTATTGATGAGTTCACCTGAGTGTGTAGGAAACTTGACAGATTGTGGATGTTGATGGCATCAATGGAAGTCCTGGGACTCCGTATTAATTTAGGGAGTGGATTATATTGGTTTGAGTATTTCATTTATGCATATGTGACATATGATCGATTATAGTATGATTTATTATATGGATCGTTGACAATTTTTTTTTGATGGATGCAAGTTGATGATTTCTTTCTAATCTAACTCACATAAGGTGTAAAGGGGCCATGCATATAGACCATATATTGAGGGAGAGGTGTAATGTACCTCAAAATTTATATAATTTTTTTTTTTTAATTATTTGGGAATATTGAGTTGGTGTTTTATCCTTGAGGCCATTCAATCACTTGTCTATCCTAAGGTACATCCGTCTTACCACTTTTACTCCTCTATCCTATTAACATAAGGTCACCACTTCTTTTGGTAAAATGTTGCATACGACATCATGTCCATAACTAGGGACCATTTGTCTCATGGCAACTTAATACTATCCACTGTCTTATTACTAAGCCACTCTAAGACATGTAGTAGTAACTACTTAGAGTCTCGCTATCCTATATTGCGAGGTTAGAGGTGTCAGGCCTTTAGAAGTTCAATCCGATAAGTGTAAGTAACACTATAAAATCTACAATGAGAAATTAACCCTTATTCGGAAAAACATAGATATAGTGGATTATCTTTGGCCACTAAAATTACACCTTGAATCTAAAGTGTGCAGAGGGTTAATCTATTAGAGGTTAAGGTTATGATCATATACACACCACTCGTTAGGTAACGACAAGGCCAATTGCCTCGGTGTTTTAATGCAAGTTAGTTGGATTCGACATGTAACGGTGTAGTGAGACCTTCATTCGGTTGCCTTGCCATCAATGCCCTTAGCTACTGATACAAGTGGAAGGAACTTTGTCTTAAAGGCCTACATATTTAAAGCACCTGGGAAAATATCTATTCAACACAGAGCTTGACTGGCATGCTCAAAGGAAACTTTGACACCTTCCCTATAATCACATGGTCTAAGTATGAACACCTACTCCCCCTTTTCTCCATTCGGAGATTACTCCCATGCCCTTCACTCTCATTCAAACTTTTGGTTTGGGTGGAAGAGGAATCACCGTCTCAAGCCATTCTGTTCGCACCTTGGTTAAGGTTTTTGTGAAGGGGAGAAAAATGTCACGGACCAATTCCTTTGTTGGCTCAAACCTCATGGCTAGGAGTACACGATTCCAGTCCCTGTGCTAAGTGCATGGAAACTCTTGGTGGCACTTCCCGATAGCAGTTCTATGTGGTAAGTTTACCTTCGGCTCTCCTTTTATTTACGCTTTAAAAAAAACATGCTACCTTGTCTGTGGGTCTGTGCACACCTCTGTTCTTTGATAAGATCCTCATCTTACTTCCAGGATATTGTGTTAGAAAAGGAGTCAGGTTCTATTTGGTAAGGGTTTGGCTCCTATCCTAGTTTATCCCTATTACTACACCATACGTCTTGTCGAGACCGAACCATTACCTGTATCACAATGTCTGTTATGAAAGTCGAGAACTTACTCAGTTAAACCCTTGTTATTTTTCCTGGTCTCTTCCGTTGGATAGTCCATCAAACCCTTTGTTATTGTTTTCTGGTCTTCTTTGTTTGACTATAGTGTTATCTAGTAGCATCGATTTAGAAGCGAAATTTTCCCAATGGTTGAACGCGCTTAATCTCTTATGTTTAAGTTGAATATTCAAAGGTTTATATTTACCATGCATCATTTTTTATGCCTTTTATTCTTTGCAATATTCCTGTAATATCCCTTTGGATTGTGCACTGGTATCTATTATTAATGATGGGCCCCTGGATGTGTGAGGGTACCCATCAGGGAGGCACGAACACCCCTTCCCCTTTTGGTCTGGGCGATGTAGCGCGATGGCAGAAGGCATAAATCCTCGGCATCAGTTAAGTATTCAACGACCCCCCTTTCTAGCTATTTTCTATTCTGTAACTTACTATATTATCTTGTTTCATTATGTTTTAATGCTTCTCATTAATTATGTGCAGTTGCGGGCATGCTGAAGCATGGGAACGCCCTCCTTTCTCTGTCAAAAGGTATTCGGGTTCCTACATAGTATCTAAGTTATTTCGAGATTTCAAATCCCACTGGTCTAGGCTCTATTTCTTCCTAAAGTCTGAGAGGTTAATTCCAAGTTCTGTGGTACAGGGTACGCTCCGAATTGTATAAGGTGATCTCAGTATACAGAATCATCGCACAATGTGTGCTTGGTTGGACTTTGATAACTAGATAGTCGATTGTTAAAAATACAGTGCTCATTATATCATGTGTATTAAATCTATTGTGGGTTTGGGATTCTAAAGTATTCTCCTCTATATAATTTGAGGATGGATTTGGTACTATAGATTCGGATTTTTGTTCTAGCTATTATAGTTATTTTTGTTTTCCAGAATTGAATCTTATTATTGGATATATAAACCCTTTCCCAAACGAATCGGCCATGCATAGTGATTACACCTAAGGGTTTGATTCTTTCCCAGAAATAATATGGTCGAAGATTCCCATATTTCATTTATGTTCCAATTGAAGAATTAACCAGTTTCAGTTTTACACATCACAAGTTATTTACCTTCTGTTTTTCAGTTATAATTGTTGAATAACCCTTAACAATCTGCTTACCCGTGAAAAATATAGCTTCATTACTAGTTTGGAATCACGCATCGTGTACCGTTTACCTTCTGTGTCAATTGACTACTCACCAGTGAATTAGATAGCATCAATGTAGTTCTGGATCTACTCATCGTGTACTATTTTCCTTCTATTTTCTGTTATTTCTTATTGTGTAATTTCCTTATAGATCTATACACCAGAAGGTTCGATGGTCTTCATTATTTGTTTATAATTCGTGCTTTATTACCTTCTGTTTTCTATTATCATTATTAAATAAGTCTCTACAGGACTGCTTTGGGTTATGTATCATGCACTCTTTTATTCTCTATTCTCGATTACTTATATTGATTAAAGCCTCTATGGGTCTTCTCACACGAACAAGAAACAACATAGTCATTATGAGAGAACCTTTTGTTTAACTGTGGGTAAACATTTTCTTAACAGGGTCATCCCTTTTGTTTAACTGTGGGTAAATATTCTTTTTTTTCCTTTTTCATACAAGTGTCATAGTCAAATAGCTAGTTGGGACAAATCAAATCTCTTCCCAACAATCAAATCATTTATTACAATTATAAAATTTGGAATTTGGAATTGCCATAAATGGTAAAAATTTTCCAATTTCAGAATTTACTAAAAACGGAAAAAAAATTCCAACACTTTTTAGATTCTAAATTATTTTGTCCAATTTATTTATTTTGGGGATGTCACATCCTTTCCCCCTTAAATAAAACACTGTCCTCAGTGTTCGTTCCTTTCCTGGAATAGTATTGGATGAGATTTCCTCAAATCTCCCTCCAATTCTCAAGTGGCCTCCTCAGGACTAAAGTGCTTCCATTGCACCTTTACCTGAGCGATGGCTCTGTTTCGAAGTGCTATTTCTCTTTGGTCCAGAATGCATAGGGGTTCCACCTAGAACTCACCTTTGGGTTCCACCTACACCAAGTTCCAATCAATCATATGATTAGGGTCATGAATATACTTTTTCAGCAATGAAACATGAAATACGTTATGAATTCTTAGATTAGCTGGAAGTGCAAGTTGGTATGCTACGGGTCCAACTCGAGCAAGTATCTTGAAGGGCCCACAAAACCTGGGTACCAACTTGGCACAATTCCCTAACTTCAATGAGCTTTTTTGGGCTTTGAATTTTAAATAAACATGGTCTCCTGTTTGAAATTCCAGGTGTCTTCTTTTTTGATCTGCATAGCTCTTTTGTCTGTCCTGTGCTTCTTTCAAGTTTTGTTGTACCTTTTTAACCATGTTCTCCATTTCTTGGAGCATTTCGGGTCCAACCATGAGTCTGTCAGTCGGGTTATCCCAGCTAATTAGAGTCATACATTTTCTTTCGTACAGTATTTCGAAAGGGCTTAACTTTGCCGAAGTTTGATACCCATTGTTGTATGCAAATTCTACCAATTGCAGATAGTCTTCCCACTTGTTTGGTTTTGTCCTTACATACATGCAGAGCATATCCTCCATGATCTCATTCGTCCTTTCGGTCTATCCATCGGTTTGTGAATGATAACTTGTACTAAAATTCAAGTTGGTATTGAGCCTGGTAAACAATTCCTTCAAAAAGGCGGATGTAAATTTTACGTCTCTATCTAAAATCACCATTTTTGGAATACCATGCAGTCTGAAGATTTCTTTCATGAATATTTCAGTAATGTTTATAGCTTTAAAAGTAGACTTTATAGGAATAAAATGTGCAGACTTACTGAGTTTATCGATAAAAACCATGATAGAGTCATTTTGTTTCTAAGTTTTTGGCAAACCTGCTATGAAGTCGAGTGATATAGTCTCCCATTTCCATTCTGGTACTGGAAATGGTTGTAATAGGCTAGCTGGATGCTGGTGTTCGGCCTTAACCTGCTGACAATCTTGGCACCTTGCCAAGTATTCTGTTGTTTCGCCTTTCATGTTAGGCCAATAAAATATTTTTCCTTAGTGTTGCTATCATTTTCTGGTAACCTGGGTGGCTAGAATACGACTTTTTATGTACTTCATCCAAGATTGTCAATTTTAACCCTACGAAATCTGGTATGTAAAGTCTATTTTTAAACCGTAACAGTCCCTTCTCGTTGATACTTAGATCTGAGTTCGCAGTATTGTTCAGTATTTCTATCTTTATTTTATTATAGTTTTCATCATCAACACCTGCCATCCTTATTCTTCCTTCCAGATCACTTTCTGCCCTGCTAACATTCATCTCAAATAACCCATGAATTCTTCTACTTAAAGTGTTTGCTACCTTATTTTCCTTGCCTTTGATATGCCTGACCTCGAAGTTGAATTTGCTCAAGAAGGCTAACCACCTTGCTTGCCTTGCGTTAAGATCTGGTTGGTTAAATAGATATTTTACCCCGCTATTGTCCATTAATAATAGGAATCTTCTGCCCATTATGTAGTGTCGCCACATATTTAAGGCGTGTATTATTGCTGCTAATTATAAGTCATGAGTGACGTAATTCCACTCGTGTTCCTTCAATTTCTGGGACTCATAGCAAATAAATTGTCCTTCCTGGGTTAGGACACCACCTAGTCCTTCCTTACTTGCATCAACACATACAATGAAGTCTTTATCTGGGTCTGCTACCTTCAATATGGGTGTCATTGTCAATAACTCCTTTATTTTATTGAAGCTGTCTTGACATTTCTTTGACTAGTTAAACCTGGTTCCTTTCTTTTGTAATGATGTGATAGGGTAGGCTATCTTGGAAAACCCTTCTATAAACTGGCGGTAATAACTGGTGATTCCCATGAACAACCATATATCTACTACATCTTTAGGTATCGCCATTCTCTAATGGATTTTGTGTTTTTCGGATCCACGACAATTCCCTTTGCTGAAATTATGTGTCCAAGATATCGTATCTCTTTCTGGTAGAAGTCACACTTGTTGAAATTAGCATACAGTTTGTGCTTCCTTAACATTTGTAGTATTATTCTTAAGTGTTCCTCATGTTCCTCCTCCATCTTTGAATAGACTAGGATGTCATCGATGAATACTACCATGAACTTGTCCAAGTACTCACTAAAAATACTGTTCATTAAGCACATAAAAGTAGTTGGGGTGTTAGTGAGTCCGAATGGTATGACTACAAACTTGTAATGTTCGTATCTTGTCCGAAATGTTGTTTTGTTTATTTCCTTGTTTTTAATCCAAACTTGATGATAACGAGATCATAAATCAAGATTTGAAAAGATCTTGGCTGCCCCCACTTGATCAAACCGGTCATTTATCCTTGGTAAGGGGTATTTATTCTTAATAGTCATTTTGTTTAGTTATCTATAATCGATACATAATCTTAGAGTACCATCCTTCTTTTTCACAAAGAGGATTGGTGCTCCCCAAGGTGAGACACTCAGTCTGATGTACTCTTTGTCCAACAATTCTTGTAATTGTATTTTTAATTCTGTCAGTTTGGGTAGACTCATCTAGTAAGGCGCCCTTGAGATAGGGGCAGAACTGGGTAACAGGTCTATGGAAAATCCTATTTCCCTTCTAGGGGGTAATTCCGGTATCTCATCCACAAACATGTCTCTGAAATCGCATAGGATAGAAAAGTCTTCCAACTTTGGCTTATCCTCCTTTTCTGCTAGATTTGTCACTTGGATGCCATAGAATTTGCATCCCTTTCTCATACATTTCTTTAGTTGCATTGCTGAAATTTGTCTGACTGATACCGGTTTTTGTATACCTTGGGCTGTCCTGGTAGTATCAGAATCATATTTATAGCTGAGCATCTTTGTATAACAATTTAATATTGCTTTGTGTCATTCCAACCAGTCCATCCCAATAATCATATTGTAAAATCCTAGTGGTAGGATGTTCAAATCAGTCTTCACACTTTGACCATCTAAGATGAACTCAAAATTCGGAACAAACTCAGCTACCTTTCTTTTAGTACCAGTCACTAATTGTACAAGCCATGATTTCACATGCTTCAGTTTCTTAAGTTTGTTTGAACCGGCCACATTAGGTGTAATATAACTTAACGTAGCTCCAGGGTCAATTAAAATAGAAATTCGAGTGTCATTGATTTTACCTTCAATTTCTACCACTAAGGACTGGTGGTCAGCTTGTCGACCATCTATGGATATATTTATATGATGTAGGCTTCTGCCCACATCTCCCACTGTCGAGGCCTCCTACAGATTATGAACAACAGTTCTATTTGTTGAATTCAAACGCAGACAGTTCCTCCTTAGGTGAGGCTCTCCATATTCCCAACACTTTAATGGCTTGCGGGGATGGTCTCCAAACTTCTTCATTCCCAGGTTTGTTGGTTTACCACTACCTTCTATATTCGGATGGTTGGAGTGAAAGTACTTCCTCGAAGAACCTTTTGTTCTATTCCGATGAGGAGCTGGCTGGTACCCCTTCTTTCGTTGGTTCATTCACTCTTGTTTCTTATCTTTCCATGCTTTGGGAAACTCCACCCATTGTTTGTACCAATCATAGCACATTCAGGATTTCCTGAATACTTCGCTCAAGGATTTAGGGTTGTCAAATTCAATTATGTTCTTGTAGCACTGTGGTAGGCAGCTTTGAAAACATTGAATTTTTACTTTATCCTCTCGGATGTATGGTACGAACCTTAACAGTTCTAAAAATTTATTTATAAGGTCCTCCAATGTCATTTGTCCAAGTTGTAACTCGTAGAACTCTTTTGTCTTTATTTCATAGTAACTTTCTGAAAGGTATTGTTTCTTGAAATACTTCTTAAAGTCAGACCATTCCAGCTGCTTTTGCTTTAGGCCCTTGGCCAATTTTAGGTCCTGCCACCAAATGATGGCCTTCCCTTTTAGATTGTAGATGGCCATTCTGACCTTCATGTTGCTAGAATAGTTCTAGATTTGGAAGTATTTTTTGATGTCCAACAATCATGCTTCAACTTCCTCTCCTGTCTTGGATTCTCCATCAAAGGTAGCCAATTTAATTTTTTTAAATTCTCCTTCGAGGTGGTCTACTTGTTTTCTTTTCCTATCAGATTTAGTTCTTTCTTCAACTGAAGGTGTTCCTTCAGACGAACTATCTCCTTTTTATGTTTTCGAACCTGAGTTCTTGGAAGCCCTTTTGTTGACTTCTTCTTCATGATTATCGTCTTTTGGGATTTCCTTGGTTACTATACTACGTAGTAGGACCTCATTTATCTCTTGCTGCTCCTGTTGTGCTTTCTTCAATTTCTCATTCTCTTCTTTAAAAATATGTAATTCAACAATCAGGTTCCTTATTGTTTCTAACACTTCCGTGGGTGAACTTTCATCACTGTTCTATCTTGGATCTCCAGGGGGTCCCTGCTGCGGGTTTTCTCCCATCCTGAGCTACCATAATTAACACAAAACAGAAATAGCTTTCTGTTTGTAAACATAAGATTTTTTTGTTAGTTTTA
>CBVK0101185735.1:0-10504 GCA_900067695.1 Picea abies | reverse complement strand
TAAGCCACTCTAAGACATGTAGTAGTAACTACTTAGAGTCTCGCTATCCTTTATTGCAAGGTTAGAGGTGTTAGGCCTTTAGAAGTTCAATCCGATAAGTGTAAGTAACACTATAAAATATACAATGAGAAATTAACCCTTTTTTGGAAAAACATAGATATAGTGGATTATCTTTGGCCACTAAAATTACACCTTGAATCTAAAGTGCACAGAGGGTTAATCTATTAGAGGTTAAGGTTATGATTGTATGCACACCACTCGTTAGCTAGGTAACGACAAGGCCAAACGCCTAAGTGTTTTAATGCAAGGTAGTTGGATTCGACATGTAACAGTGTAGTGAGACCTTCATCTGGTTGCCTCACCATCAATGCGCTTAGCTATCGATATAGGTGGAAGGAACTGTGCCTTAAAGGCCTGTCTGCACATTTAAAGAACCTGGGAAAATGGCTATTCAACACAGAGCTCAACTGGCATGCTCAAAGGAAACGTCGGCACCTCCCCTATAGTCACATGGTCTAAGTACGAACACCTACTCCCCCTTTGCTCCATTCGGAGATGACTCCCATTCCCTTCACTCTCATTCAGACTTCTGGTTTGGGTGGAAGAGGAATCACTATCTCAGACCATTCCATTCGCACCCTGGTTAAGGTTTTTGTAAAGGAGAGAAAAATGTCACGGACCAATTCCTTTATTGGCTCAAACCTCATGGCCAGGAGTACACAATTCATGTCCCTGTGCTAAGTGCATGGAGACTCTTGGTGGCACTTCCGGATAGCAGTTCTGTGTGGTAAGTTTACCTTCAGCTCTCATTTATTTATGCTTTAAAAAAAAACATTCTACCTTGTCTGTGGGTCTGTGCACACCTTTGTTCTTTGATAATATCCTCGTCTAACTTCCAGGGTACTGTGTTAGAAAAGGAGTCAGGTTCTATTTGGTAAGGGTTTGGCTCCTATCCTAGTTTATCCATGTTACTACACCATATGTCTTTTTGGGACTGAACCATTACTCGTATCACAACGTCTGTTATGAAAGTCGAGAACTTACTTGGTTAAACCCTTGTTATTTTTCCTCGTCTCCTCCATTGGATAGTCTATCAAACCCTTTGTTATTGTTTCCTGGTCTTCTGTGTTTGACTATAGTGTTATCTAGTAGCATCAATTTAGAAGTGAAGTTTTTCCAATGGCCGAACGCGTTTAATCTCTTTTGTTTAAGTTTAATATTCGAAGGTTTATATTTACCATGCATCATTTTTTATGCCTTTTATTCTTTCTGATATTCCTATAATATATCTTTGGATTATGAACTGGTATCTATTATTAATGATGGGCCCCTAGATGTGTGAGGGTACCCATTAGGGAGGCACGAAAACCCTTTCCCCTTTCGGTCTGAGCGATGTAGTGCGATGGCAGAAGGCATAAATCCTCTGCATCAGTTAAGTATTCAACGACCCCCCTTTCTAGCTATTTTCTATTCAGTAACTTAATATATTATCCTGTTTGGTTATGTTTTAATGCTTCTCATTAGTTCTGTGCAGGTGTGGGCATGCCAAAGCATGGGAATTCCCTCCTCGCTCAGTCAAAAGGTATTCAAGTTTCTACATAGTATCTAAGTTATTTTGAGATTTCAAATCCCGCTGGTCTAGGCTCTATTTCGTCCTAAAGTCTGAGAGGTTAATTCCAAGTTCTGTGGTACGGGGTACACTCCAAATTGTATAAAGTGATTTCGGTATACAGAACCATCTCACAGTGTGTGCCTGGTTGGACTTTGATAACCAGATAGTCGATTGTTAAAAATACAGTGCTCATTATATCATGTGTATTAAATTTGTTGTGGGTTTGGGATTCTTATCTATTCTCCTCTATATAATTCGAGGATGGATTTTTACGATAGATTCAGATTTCTATTTTGGCTATTATAGTTATTTTTGTTTTCCAAAATTGAATCTTATTATTGGATATATAAACCCTTTCTCAAACGAATCGGCCATGCATAGTGATTACGCCTAAGGGTTTGATTCTTTCCCAGAAATAATATGGTCGAAGATTCCCAGATTTTCTTTATGCTCCAATTGAATAATTAACTAGTTTCAGGTTTACGCATCACAAGTTATTTACCTTTTGTTTTTCAGTTATAATGGTTGAATAACCCTTAATAGTCTGCTTACCCATGAAAAAGATAGCCTCATTACTAGTTTGGAATCAAGCATCATGTATTGTTTACGTTTTGTGTCAATTATCATTGTCAAATAAGCCCTTAACGCACTGCTCACCAGTGAATTAGATAGCTTCAATGCAGTTCTGGATCTACTCACCGTGTACTATTTTCCTTCTGTTTTCTGTTATCGCTTATTGTGTAAGTTCCTTATAGATCTATATACCATAAGGTTCAATGGTCTTCATTATTTGTTTATAATTCGTGCTTTATTACCTTCTATTTTCTATTATCATTATTAAATAAGTCTCTACAGGACTGCTTTGGGTTACGTATCATGCAATCTTTTATTCTCTGTTCTCGATTACTTATATTGATTAAAACCTCTATGGGTCTGCTCACACGAACAAGAAACAACATAGTCATTACGAGAGAAGATTTGGTTTAACTGTGGGTAAACATTTGCTTAACAGGTCATCCCTAACTATTGTAGCTATCTCAAATTATGCATGTATATATCTATATAGCCTACCTGTAATGGGGTCCGAGGAGTCTTTTCTTTTCTTGGAATACAATTTTCCTCTTATAAGATTATCTATCCACTTAATGCTACATGATTCTGGTGTGGACAGTCTACCTAGTGTCATTCCTCCTCTGTCGTAGAATGTCCATTACACTATATATCTATATATATCGATTCAATGACTATATTGGTTTATATGTCTGTCGATTAGTACTTCACTGTTGTAGAGTATACTTGTTGGATTTATGAATGGTATGCTTAATCGCAATGGCTCATTGTTTATTAGTAGCATACATAGGAAAACTAAAACAAGACAATCTGTTATAGGATTTGTAACTATTACAGAATTCGTTTTGCTGTTAATACATTCCAGAAATCTTAGTAATTACCCAGTATTATATCTAAAAAAAAGGTCTATTTCTAGCCAATCATTATGAAGTAAAGGGTTAGATCTTTCCCACAGCATTCGACCAGAAACAAAATCGTACATAGAAGTAAAATAGATTTCAATACATAATCATTTGACTAGAACAAGGTAGAGTTACATATCTGAACCAGATTTTACGGGAAGACGAAGGGAGAAGCCATGTTCCTCCCAACCATAGAACATGGCAGCCAATCTACTTGCTCGATTCACCCCCTAGCATGACCATGAATCCATGAGGGCGAATTGAAATCTCCTCTCTAGCAATGTCCTTCGAATTTCAGCAGTATTCCCCTTGCCTCACACTCATACAGTAGTGTTCATTACAACAAGAACAAAATTTCTTAGTCTTTTCCCCAGCATACTTGGTAGCGTCCTGCCTCCTCACATATGCTCTTTTATTATTTTTCCTAGGACTTTTTCCCCTCTCTTGGGGAATTTTTGCAGCTTTCCAAATCCATGATTTTCAAGGAATACTATTGGCCAAATCACTGATTTTTCACTTGTAACAAATAGCCCAGATTTAATTCCAATGTGTTCCCCTCTCATGGAGTCATGGTTAGCTAAATTCAACATGGCTGCTACATTTGTCCTCCTGCAATCAATATAAAATATTCTTTTTTTTTCCTTTTTTATACAAGTCTCATAGTCAAATAGCTAGTTGAGACAAATCAGATCTCTGCCCAACAGTCAAATTATTTATTACAATTATAAAATTTGAAATTCAAAATTTCCATAAATGGCAAAAAAATTTCAATTTCAGAATTTACTAAAAATGGAAATAAATTTCCATCACTTTTTAGATTCTAAATTATTTTGTCCAATTTCTTTATTTTGGGGATGTCACAAGAGGTGTGGCAGAGTCCTTGACACATCCTTCTAGCACTCTCGTTGTGGCTCGAATTATAGATTAGCGATTACCTAATTTGAGAGATCCATGATGTCGTGAGGGAATACTGAGACAATCGCTCACAAAGATTTCTAAGGGATGCGCAATAAGGAGAGATCATTATTCCTTAGAAGCCCTTAGTCTCTCATAAGGTTCCCTGAATGGAGTGATGGATCTAGGGGTTGGATAAGTACCAAAACCAGTCAAAGGTGAGTGGCACCCTTGGAACATGAAGTGCATCTTGAAGGGAATGTTGCATAAATAAAATTTGAGTCAATGAATATAGGTGGCCTAGAAATCCACGAGCGAATAATTAATCTTTTGAAATCTTGAGAATTGTCGGATACATTAATTGACTAATTAATTAAGGATTGAAATTATTAATTATAAATCACTATAAGAGTTAATCCTTTGCAAATAAAATTTAATTAAGCCTAACATAAGTTTTGTAAAGAGGCTAAACTAAAATTAATAACTAAAGAAAAAGGTGAAAAAAATAAATAATTTCAAGAGTTAAGTAAATTGAATTAATTCTAATGATTTGATGTAAGGTGAATGGGTGTAATAAATTATTAAAAGGGGAGTTTTTAAAATAAGAAAGAAACATAGAGGAGAGAATGTATATGCATATAAATGAATCTAGAGTCTAGTTAACTCTATTCTAACTAAAAGAGAATCCTATTTTAACTCAACTCAGATTTAGTAAGCATTTGATCATTAATTGGAAATAAGGGGAATAAAGAGACAACTAGGAGTGATTTTAGGAGCGTTTTTAGGATGGGTGAGGGAAATTGAATTTTATTAAAATAAAGTTTGGGCTTACTTGTGAAACGAAAGGAAAGGGTGACAAGTGTATGGGGGAATTAATTCTTAATTAATTATTTAAAAAGTGAATTAAATGTTAAAGTGGCAAGGTGTCATTAAGGAAACTCCTATAAGCAAATGGGAAAAAGGGGAAAAGAAACACATTGGTTATGGGTAAAATTATGTTGCATAAATCTTGACTGTTTTTACTTGTGAGAGTTGGGATACCCAACTTGTCATAGAGAGTGGAAGCTCTACCTTGCGAGACAAGCTGGGAGCTAGAGGACTTCTAGTGGGGTGTGTGTGCGGCCCCTTTGCGGCTCAGGGGGGGTAAGGGGGAAGAAGATGACCCCTGGCATTGGCTGTGAGGTACCAGTGAGGCCTCTATGATTAGAAAGCAGAAGGGATGCTGCCCTATACTCCAAGAAAAATCTCGACTCAAATTCATCAAGTTCTGGTCATTGTATTTTTATATTACTACTTTATGCATTGATAATTCATATACATTTAGAAAATATGATTGGGGAATATAAATGGTTCCACATAACGGGTATATGTAATACCTTCTCTAATCATTCACAAGTTGTTGACCTACATTTCTAGAATTCAGTAAGAATCATATTAGCTTATGCAATTAAAAGTTAATAATCACTGTACATAATCAAATTTTAATATCAATGTTAATTGTTTTGTCGAAATATTTGAGTGAGAATTTTGGATTTAATTTTTGTATATATGTGTTTTATTTCAAATATAAGTATATTCTTTAGAAGATACACTCTTTGGAAGATAATTACTTGTGCATTGTACGATGATCTGATAATATATCCTTCCACCAGTACAAATCTTCTGAAGTCTCCCAAACCCTCGAGTGTAGTGTTGCCTCCCAATTCTTTTAAATCTGAGCGCTCTTGTGTTTAATTTTGCAAACCGTTAGGGTTTACATGCCTTCTTTTCTTGGGACTTTCATTGGAAAAATCTAGGATAGGCTTGCTAAGCATGTCAATCCGTTCTCCTTTTATGTTTTCTTCTAATTCGTTCTATAAATGGATAGGAAATTTTAGTTCTTTTTATATTGAAATTTTAAGGAAGTTGGTTATGACACTTTCATCTGACTTCCTTTTTGAACATCCTTACCAAACAAAAGTACCTGTTAAAGCTTTCTCACTCTGGACCAAATTTGGGCTGCAAGTTTTCCCTCCCCAATGCTCACTCTGGATAGAATTTCAGGCTGCAAGATTCGCCCTCCCCAATGCTCACTCTGGAAAAAAATTTAATGTACAAATGTCATTGTCTTTGGATTTTAATGTACAAATAGTCATTGTATTTGGATTTTAATGTACAAATGGGTGAATGTGGAATTTAGTACAAAACTTTTGTCGTCTATTTGAAAATAAGTTTTTATAAGTTCTTACTGGGATTGTATTCAACAATCAATGTCTTATGTGCATTATCAATGTTGAGAGATTTGGTCCCTTTGTTTACTAAGATTGCTTTATACTCCTGTGATTCTTATTACATTTATGTATTGTCCTCTCACTCTTTGCTCTCAAGTTACATGAAAAATTGACCGAGTAAAGTAGAATAATCTATTTACGCCTTGAAAATTTATGGATAGGTATAGTTGATATATCTAGTCTTAATTGTGGTTTATCATGGAATGCTTCATAGATGTCTAATTGTGTCCATTGATTAATGTATTTATGTAATAGAATATTGTCGCACTTGGATAACTGATCATTAATATGTATGATTGATTTAGAATTTAGAATTACTCTTGTGCCATGATTTCTTGATAATTTAGATTGATTGTTGATCTAATTGGATTTCGTCTTGATTTTTTTAGTGGGATTTAGATACATCCTTGTTCCTCAGAACGGTCACCAGCCCTGAGACCTTAAGTGGTAAAAATCAATTGGATGAATCTTGGGCTTGAGAATTACTTATGTGTCCTGAAGTTCCTAACCATGCAGGATAGGTTGGGTGGGTAGCTACTTTAATATTCAGTAACATGGTTGATCATGATTTGTATTTCTCTTCGGTTGATTTCGATGAGTTAAACAATGTTGCTATTTATGTTATGTGTTGATCATGTGTCACTTTAATTATGATTTCATGTTGATTTGCGTTTCTATGAAGTATATTGTAACAATTTGTAAATTTATGATGTAAGAAAAAAAACTATAATATATATATGTATGTATGTATGTATGTATGTATGTATGCATTTTTACCTGTCTCAAATTGCTTTGTTGTTGTAACAATGGGGAAGTTACATATGGTATCAGAGTGGGTTCAACCCCGTGACTTCGGATCATTGCACCTTCAACTATATTAAACACTTGATTAATAACTTATCTCTAATTAAAACTTTAATTGTATCCATGTAGGTAATCATGGTTAGAGGACGTCATGGAGGTTGATGATGTGGTGCTATGGGAGGAAGAGAGATGCCTCCAGTAGCATCCATGCTAGAGGGGTCTAACCCCCAAGGAGAAGAACAAGTCATTGGATAGGAGAAGATTGTTGTGAGGGATGTGGTTGGGTTGATGAGGCTCTTTCAGAGGATGTCAGAGGCCTTGATTAATCAACTAGATAGAGATGAGGCTCGGTATCATGTACCTAATGAGAGTTCACAATGCACCCCAACTGGTACTGGTAGAATTCACATAGAACTCGATAAGATTATGTTTCTCAAGTTCATGGGTGCCATGGAAGGCTTAGTCATCGAGGAATGGTTGGAGAACATGGTGATGTACTTTTCACTTCGTAACTACACCTCCAAAATGAAATTTTTCATTATGTTCTTTCACCTGAAGGGAAGTGCTCTTCTATGATGGAAGATGCTTCTGCCTTAACTAAACATAGTCATTGAAGATGTGTATTGGGAACTATTCGAAGAGATGTTCTGGGAGAGGTATTTATCAGAGTAATTTATTGCACGTCATCTCAATGAGTTCAACACCTTACGACAGGGTGGTCATATGGTACCGGAGTATGATCCCCATTCATGCAGCTACTTAGTTATGCTCCACACCTGAACATGGAGAAGCTAAAAGTAAAAAAAAGATTGTTCTACCTTAACTTCAATATTCATGCAAAGGTGAGGATCCTAATTCCACAGACGTTGCATGATGCCATTCAGAAGGCCCTCATTGAAAATGAATATTTGACCATCAAGGGTCAGGGAAAGACTCCTACAGGACTGACTAGATAGATGACGAGTGTTGCGCAGTAGCATCAGACACCAGCCATACATACATCAAGGTATCGAGATACGTCAAGAGGATCCAGATTCACGACACCACGACGAACAACTCCTCAACAGAGGATTCCCTACAAAGGTCAAAATATCAACAACAACACTAGTTTAGGGATGTTCAATAGAACATACTAGGATTTCAGGCTAGTAGGCCAGCAACTTCTACTTCAGGGACCAAGAGTACTAGAACGAAGACCAGATGTTGGACATGTGGAGAGGAACATTACCAGTGATAGGAAACACTACAATGGTATATTTGGGTAGGGACCACCAAATTCATGTAGAGATGAATAACCACTAGGCCAAGCACCATTCCACTATGCTCGAGACATCAGGTACCATCGTTGACCAAAATTTTAGTACTTTTATAGATCCTAATGCTACAAAGAGATTTATTTCTAGTGCAGCACTAAAAAGAATTAAGGTAAAGGCAGTTGAACATGACAAGTTTATATATGTAGAAATGGATTTGGGTGTCAAACAGACAGTTGGGGGAAGAGTTGTGAGATGTCTCATTAAATTGGCAGATTTTGTAACTACATCCAAACTATATGTCATGATATTAGGATCTTATGACATCATGATCAGTATGGACTAGTTGGAATCACAAGATGCAATACTCAACAATAAGACGAAACAATTGAGTTTGACTGATGTTGAGGGAAAGAGAAGAGTGATTGTGGGAAGCAATCAGGGAGTATCCTTGAGGTTCATTTCTTCCCTATAGCTACAGAAGATTATGCACAAAGGATGTAAGTTATATGAAATCTTATCCTTGAACTACAAGGTTGTGGCCGAAGGATTAGAAAACCTTCTGGTAGTACGAGAGTTTGGGGATGTGTTCCCAAAATATTTACTAGGTTTGTCACCTGAAAGAGAGCGGGAGTTTACCATCAACTTGAGACCTGGAACTGAGTCGATAGCAAGAACACCTTATTGGATGTCGACACCTAGGTTACAGGAGTTGAAAATGCAACTGAAGGAGTTGTTGGACCTAGGACTTATACGTCGAAGTTTGTCACCTTGGGGTACACCTGTTATTTTCATAATAAAGGAGGGGTCGTGGAGAATCTATATTGATTATCGTCAATTAAACAAGGAAACGATCAAGAACCAGTATCCGTTAGCACCATAAGTCACCCCTGGATTGTAGCAGGGATGAGCCTGAGTGAGATCGGAAGAGNNNAGTAAATAAGTTTAAGGATGGTCTAATGGATGCAATCTCAGGACTGTATCATTTTAACTCAAAAAAGTGGGTTGGAAATGTGTAGATAAGTGAGGTCTTGATCTAACTTAAGCCAGTAAACTTGTATAGTGGTGAATAGATAGAAGGAAGGTGAGAAAGTATGAAGGTCTTCTCTAGACATCCGGTCTTCCAATAGCCTTTGGAGGAAAAGTCTCAGATACAAGATACTCTTGAATCTGAAAACTTCAAGAAACCGAACACATTGCAACTACATATATAGTTAAACCTAAACTATACTATAATCACAACACCCGACTAGATCCTCCATGCCTGGTCTTTCAGAGTCAAAAGAGAAATATAAAGAAAGGAGATGGTTTCCATTAAACAAGAAGTCTCAAGGATCAATTCATAACTAGAGAAGCGGAGTCCTCATCAAAACATTACAATCGGGATCTTAACACTACCATCGACCCTAATAAAATGGAAAAAATGTCTACATATACTTAGAACTGGCTCTGCTGTTGGAGGAATGATCATTTCATGAGTTTAAGGCTTTGTGTTGATGGGTTTCTCTATCAGGCTGCGCATGCAGATGTTGGTCAGTTCAGACTGACACCCTGCCTCTACGCTTTGTCCCTTTCTGGCCTTCTATTTATGGAAGGATATGATGTCTCACACACCTTCCACATTTTCATTAACTGATTCCTCGATATTTGACTGAGTAGGGTCAATTCCCGTGCTTGGAGACATGGTTGTCTTTCTTTCACCCTCTGTGCTTTGTTGGATGTGTACAGAGAAGACTGGTTGATGACTGTGGATGTTGACGAGGAGGAATGTGCGAGGTGATTAGTACAACCCATAACAGGATACGACACATGTTCGGTGGCCATGTGGAAGGACGTGGCAATGATGTGGTGGGGATAGAGGATGTGGTGGCGAAGGGAGAGTGGGGACAACAATATAGGTGGATATGACATGGGAGATAGATGGAAGGAGGTGAGAGGCAAAGGCAGAAAGAGGGATGTGAAATGAGGCGGGGAGTGGATTACACATGGCAGGTGAGGATATGGTGAGGAGTGGCACTAACACAATCAACAAAGAAGGGACATGTAAGTGGACGACAAGTGTCAGCGAGAGGTGAGGACAGTAAGCAGAAGTGATATGCGGTATATCGGAGGGGGGGTGGGGTGGTAAGATGATTTGAGTTGGGGGGGTCCGACATCACGAGGAGGTGCCACGACAGTGGCAGGCCCACAATATAAAAC
>CBVK0101185692.1:0-10692 GCA_900067695.1 Picea abies | reverse complement strand
AGACACCTACAATTTTTTTTTTTTTAATGATGAATGCTAAATGCAATTTAAGAAAGCATGCAAGAGAATGTCACTCGCTGCAAATGGACACTCAAGCAACCAAACCAACAAAACGACTGAGGACAAATCAATAAAAACAGGGTTGAAGGCTAGAAAAAGAACTTCCTAGGAGGTACTCTCTGCTTTTGTGAGGGAAAGGGGTGATTATTGACACCCTTCTGAATTGGAACATGCTAGTACTCTCTTTTTTCCCAAGGGAAACCAACAAGTGGCTTCAATTAGAGGGAAAAAACTTTAGAAAACCTCAAAAAAATTCATGAAATTTAGCCTAGAAGGACCGTAACCAAGAAATCAAACAAGAAACATACAAAATAAATAAAAAACAATCCTAGAAACAATAGGGCACACCCTATAGAAATAATTCTAGGAGTTATTCCCCAATGGAGTCACCGGTTTTGTTGCAGAAGAGGAAAATCTATTCGATGACTAGGGTGAAATCACAATAGATCAAAAAACAAACATACCGATATTTCTTTCTTCAAGTATAGCCTACAATAATTCAGAAATAACTACCAAGGTAGTTAGAGGACTTACTTGATGATTGGATGGTTGGAGATGAGATGGATGAGCTATCCTCACTCCAATCCTCTTACTCCTTCCACAGGTGTTGCAACCTATAAACACAAAACATGACCTTATATAAATCAATATGAGAAATATAATTGAATTATGCAATAACTAACGAACTAACTACAATTATGAGAGTCAGTACCAACACTAGAAACTAAATACTAAACATATGAATGAAAGTGGAAAATATCTAGGGGGGGAGAAGAGAGATCTCCATTTTATAAAGAAAATCAACAGTACAAATGAAATATACTTGACTTCCATTGTCGACACTATCTGTAACTGTTGTCTAGATTCCTCCTACCTTAGTCTAGTCAGGACTGCTCGACCTGCAGTGTTCTACTCCACTCAAAGAAGATAAAGACAAGGATGTATTAGATCTCTATCTCAGAAAGTGGAAGATGGAAAATATTGAGAATGGAAAAACTTAGGGAGATTTTGGTCATAAAAACCACATGGAAATTGCTTTAGATGATTGAGATCGGATGATAACTCTTATATCACAGGGTTTGTGTGTAAAGTATCCTCCTTTGAGGTATTATTTATTCCATTTCAAGATGGTTAAGACCATTTCTCATGGGAATTAGGAAGTTATGAAACTGATTTTCTCGTAAATTCCACACGGTAGTGTGTAATTTTTGTGATTTTATATTTTTTTTTACCCACTTATGAAGGCACTCACTCCTTTAGTGAAGGAAACCAACGAGTGTATGTAGAGGAGGGCTATTTTGTAGAGTTAAGAGTGGAATTAGTAAGCCAAACTCAAGCAGATAATGCGTCAAGGCTAATAAAGTGCATCTTAAGTAAAATGAGGTGGCTAAAGATTTTATAACATCATGTTAAGAAATTTGTCTTATATATTAGCATAATGAATGTATATCATGACTATGTAGTATGCCATTTGTTCCCTTAAACCTTTGAAAATAATGACTCAACTTGGTATTTCAATCTATTAGTTGGATCAATAAATAATTAGGGTGATTTTCAAAAGGCTTTTGTTTATAAATTTGGGGCGGAAACTGCTATAGTAGATTTAACGGATGAACTATATTAATTGGTAGTGGGTCAAAGAAAGAGTTAAGGAATTTACCCAAAGATTTACAATTTTCATTAATAAGTTTAATATAGACACATAACCTACTTAGGAACTTCAAATAGGAGTATATGCTAATGCCTTACCAACCTCCATTTCCATGTTCATCAAACAAGTTGGAAAAAAATACATTAGCTCAAAATTTTCAAGAGGCTAAAAAGGTCAAATTTGAAATGATGGGGTGTAAACAAATCCATGCCTCACTTGAAAAGAAAACAAAAATATATCCCAATAAAATTGTTATCTTACCCAAACCTAAAAAAAAAAACACAGAAGGAAAGGAAAATTATTCTATAAAATTACCCCAGAAGGAAAGGAAAATGATTCTATGGAATTGGATAAATTACAATGTATGATAAAACATTTAAATAATGAAATCATAGATATCAAGATGAATTCTAGAAAAGGTACTTCAACACAACATCTATATATATCATTTTTAAACATACCTATACCACCAAAACTGCTTGAATCCCCACCTGCAAATTTGAATATTGACTTGGAAGGAGTAACCATGGAAAACAAATTCAACTATCACTAGGCAAATCATTCCAAAAAACATGTCCTCAATGTAGAAATGCCATGAACTTGGTATCCAATCATTTTATGGACTAATGTATTCAAAAAAATGAATCTAGTGACTATATAGAAGGAGAAGTACGAGAAAAAGTGGAGGACCAACCTAATGAAACAATTATGGTTCTCTGGGATATGTTTCATGCTTTATATCTAGTTGAAGAGGAGGAAGTAGAAGAAGAACGATATGTACAAATTGATTATAACCCTTGAAGTAAGGGATATGTCTAGCAAAATATGTCTTCTAACCCTTAGAATTCAAATAACAAGAAAAGTTGGATAGTATCCCCTACTATTAGAACACTTTATTCCAATAATTCAAACACTAGCAAACCTTCTACTAGTAATCAAGAATCCATTTCAAAGGAATACATCAAAGTTGAGGATCTTAAGAAAATTAAAGAAAATAATTTAATCCTTGATGTATGTAATATTTTTCAACAAAGAAATTTGTTAAATGCTTTAGAAGAAAATAATGATATACAATCAACAACTATCACAAACAATGCTACCAAAACACCAACTAAGAACTTGAAGAATGCAACAGTAAATGTTTCTCTTTTAGGAAATAGATCCAAGTCACAGACTCCACCAATTAGGTTAACTTTTGAAACTTTTAATTGAAATGTGCATAATTTCTTGGTGGATTCAAGAGCTTCATCTAATGTAATTCCCTACTCAGTGTGTAGCAAATTGAGTGCAACCCCAATAAAGTGCTCTACTCACATCATTTAGTTATATAGATCAAAGGTTATGGTCATAGGATAAATAAATGATATCTTAATTCATGTAGCATCTAATTCCGAATTTCACCAAATCATTAATATCATTGTGGTGGACATTCCTAAAGCTTATGGTTTATTTCTCAGTAAAGATTGGTCTCAAAAGTTCCAGGGCTATTTTGCTTTTGATTGGTCACATCTTTGGATTCCCTGGAATGCACAACCAAATAGGATTAGAATTTATCATGAATGATATATGGAACATACTAAGACATACTAACATATCTTAATTCATGTAGCATCTAATTCCAAATTTCACCAAATCATTAATATCATTGTGGTGGACATTCCTAAAGCTTATGGTTTATTTCTCAGTAAAGATTGGTCTCAAAAGTTCAATTTCACCAAATCATTAATATCATTGTGGTGGACATTCCTAAAGCTTATGGTTTATTTCTCAGTAAAGATTGGTCTCAAAAGTTCTAGGGCTATTTTGCTTTTGATTGGTCACATCTTTGGATTCCCTGGAATGCACAACCAAATAGGATTAGAATTTATCATGAATGATATATGGAACATACTAAGACATATATAGAAGCAACCAATTGACCATCTTCCTCTAAGTTTCCAATCTTAGAAAACTATGCTCTTGATTCATTCTTTGGAGATTTCATCTTAGAAAACTATGCTCTTGATTTCATCACAGATCCTTGCATATTCCTAAAAATCAATAATATGAAATAAGATTGCAAGATTTTTTTTAGAAGATCAATGTAATATAATTGATGTAAACATTGTAGATAAAACTAACTTAGGGGTAATTACTAACATTCAGACCCTTTTCTTTGATGGATCCAAGTTTCAAGAAGGAGCAATAATATTTTTTCTAATAATAGATCGTTCTTTAATGGATCCAAGTCTCAAGAAGGAGCAATAATTATTTTTCTAATAATAGATTTCAGGAAAGAGAAAACATAGTTTCATTTCTTAAGGATTAGAATTATAATGTACGCATAATACTATAGAATATGAAGAACTTTTACAGGCCTTAATAAATCCATAGATTTGAATGCTAAGAATTTAAAAGTTTTTAGATATTATAAAATCATTGTAAGACATAAAAAAAAATACAATTCACTATGATTCTCCACATCTTAAAAAAATATTCGATATGAAGTGTTAAGATTAATTGAAAACTTTGAATATTTTAATATATCTTCCATTCATTAGATTAAAAATATAGTAGACTCATTGGCTACTGTAACCTCTAGATTAGCTTAGTTAGAATATTTTGAGGGAAGTAGATTTTATCTTGAATTACTTTATTGTATTCTCTCTCCCTAATCACATAAATAGATTTTATCTTAAATTACTTTATTGTATTCTCTTTCTAATCACATTAACAATAACAAAATTATAAAATTTATTACTAACCAAGATATTTTTCAAAGATATTGTAATAGATGACAAAGAACATGAGAAATAACTAAATAGTTGTAAGGAAGGAATTGCTAACTTAATATCTAACACTATTCTAAAAGGTGTGGTTACCTCAAAAAAATATTTGATTTGCAAGATAAGTTTAATAAATATTTTAATATAAAAACTCATAGTTCAATCTTCAAACGTGAAATGATTAACCTTGGAACTATCGAAAATCCAAAAAATGTAAATCTTGAGACATGTTTCAAAGAAGGAAAACAAGAATATCTACTTTTTGTTTTTGGTAATATCAAGATGTGTTTACATGGATATAAGAAAATTTTAAAACTTATGACACACATATTATTCAACATATGATTCCCATGAAAAGGATGTAAAGCCTTTTCAATAAAAACTTTGCAAAATTCATTATTCTTTGGAACCTCAAGTGCAGAAGAGTTGAAAAAAACTACTTGATGCTAAAATCACCTTTCAAGAACTTTGACATTTTGCCTAGGTGGTAAACTTAGTTCTAGTAAGTAAGAAAACTAATGAAATTCATTTGTGTATTGATTTATATAATTTAAATAAAGCCTCTAAAAAAGAAAACTATCCTGTACCATCCATGGATCATATTCTATAGCTTGTCTTGGGATCTGAATTTTTTTCACTACTTGATGGTTTTTCAAGGTATAATTTGGTACTTGTGGTTGAGGAAAATAGACTTAAAACAAATTTTAGGACTAAGTAGGGAACCTTTGCTTTTAAAATAATTCGTTTTGGTTTGATCAATGTAAGTGCAACTTTTCAAAGAGTAATGGATGTTCTTTTTCACAGTTTAATAAATCACAATGTTGTTGTATACCTTGATGATGCGATTGTATATTCCAAGAATAGATAAGACCACAACAAACATCTTACTCAAAATTTTGAAATGTGTTGAAAATATGGTATCTCTTTAAATCCAAAGAAAAGTATCTTTGTAGTCATAAAAGACAAGTTTTTGGGTCATATCATATCAACATAAGACATTGTTGTTGATCCTAAATGTGTGAAAGTCATTGCTCAACTTCCTTTTCCTCATAAAAAGAATGGAATGCATTATTTATTCGGGAAGATTAATTTTGTGAGGAGATTTATACTTTGCTTAGCTAAAATTGTCAAACCATTACAAAAAATATTAAAAAATATGTTTAATTCAAATGGACTAATGATAAAAAAAGAATATTTTGAAAAAAAATAAAAAATGCAATTACTAATGCTCTAGTTCTACGCAGTCTTGGTTTTGATTGTGATTTTGTTTTTTATACTTTTGCATTGATCATTCTTTGGAAGCAGTACTAACATAGAAAGATTTAAAAGGAAATTAGTGTCATATTTCTTTTCTAAGCACTATTTTGCAAGGAAAATAATTAAATTACCTAGCCATTGATAAACAAACATACATTTTCTTTAGGGATGTAGAACACTTTAGATCCTATATTCTTAAAAATCATACTAATTTGATTGTTCTTCAACTCTCAGTTAGATCACTTTTTATTCAAAAATAATTAGGGGAAAGAAGAGGAAACATGATGACTACCATCCATGAGTATAACCTATAATTTATCCTTGCTCATATTGTGCATGGGCAAGGACTCTGCAAGTTAGGAGTAGAATCATATAATCCATGTTAAAAGAAAAAGAAGAAGAAGGCTAGGAGAATGAACTTGTTGTTCTCACAAATGAATTCCTTTGCATTCATGTTGGCCTAGTCTCATGGTATTTGACTTGAAATATCTCTTACACCATGGAACAATTTCTAATCATTTGAACTCTAAAAAAGGGGGGCATTAAGATTAAAATCTATGCAATATAAACTTGTTAATGGAATCCTTTTCCAGAAGAATTATGACGGTGTTTTATTACGATGTCTAGAAAAGGAAGATGCAAATAAAGTTTTGAAAGATATCCATGATGGACCAACGATAGGACACTACATCAAACAAACCACTATTCCCAAAATTTTGAGAGTTGTTTATTATTGGCCTACTCTCTTAAGGAATACTCATGTTGATGTTTGAAAGTGCAAGACATGTCAATTAAGTGCGAGAAGAGAGAAAAAAACATCTATACCATTGCAACCTATTTCAATTGAGATCCCTTTTCATTAAAGAAACATAAGTATATCTTGACTACTACTGATTATTTCACTAGGTAGGTTGAAGTTGTGCCATTAACATAGGTTAACGAAACTATAATCATTCATTTTATTGAACAACATCTGATTACTAGATTTGGTATTCCTTTGGTTATTTTGTTTGATAATGCTTCTTTTTTTTCTTCATCTTGACTATTAGAATTTTCCTTCGATAAAGGGATCATTCTTCATTATTTAGCCAATTATTGTCCACAAGGAAATGGAGTGGTTGAATTTACTAATAAAATTTTGTTCACATCTTTAAAAATCCAGTAGTTGAAAAGCATAGGAACTGGTCCAATGCTTTACCCAATGCCTTGTAGGCTAATAGGGTAACACCTAAAGGAGAACTCAGGAGATATCGATATTATTTGGTGTATGGGTAGGAGAAAATATTGCTACCCAATGTTTTATTTCCTTCAATACACAATTCTCAAGCTTCTAAAGGCCAACCTTCCTTTTCTCTCCAAAATTGAATAGATACATTAGACATGTTGGAAGAGGAAAGGGAGAGAGCTAAACAAAAGTTTGTTGCTCATTGGCAAATCATTAAAAGATGGTTTGGTAAACATAGTGTTTGATAAGAACTTTAAAATAGGTTATTGCTATTAAAACAAGACATTGATGAACCAAAATGGAAACATACAAATTTTCAAAATTTATGGCTTGGTCATTTTCAAATTGCCGAGAAAATAGGAGATGGCATATATAGACTAAAAATCTTAGAGGGTGATCTACACATTCTCCTTATTAATGGTCATATCCTTAAAATGTATTTTACTTGATTGTTTGAAAATTCAATCATTATGTATGTAATTAATTTTTTTTGTTTTTTTTTTTCAATTTCTTTTTTAGCTTGATTTTTGTTTGATTTTTTTTTTTTTAATATTTAACATACTCTTTCTAGTTTTACTCGATATAGTAACTTTGAAATCACTTTCTTATCTTTTTTTTTTGGTTTGTTTTTGTTGTGTGTTAAGATTTCAACATTTACCATACACTTGAATATTGTATTTTCTATGTATTATCCTTCTCCTTCTTAGTTAAACGTAAGGTGATTTAGTTATGATTTAAGCTAGTGAGAAAAGGGTATCACATGTTTTCTCTTCTCAAAATTTTAGAGATATTCAATACTTTGTTATTGAAGTAATTGGTTGAATCCATTAGAAAATATTTAATTATATTCATATTTAAATTGGCTAACTTGGCTAAATATGGGCATCATGACTAGAGATGATCTCAATACCCAACTATTCTACCCATATATTTGATAATAGATATGATCCTTGTAGCTAATAAAGTTATCCTTCTACCCTCTTCTCTTATGTAAATAAAGAAAATAAAAGAAAAATAAGAGCATAGTTAAAATTTTAACTCTTTATAAAATAATATTATTTAATAGAGGAAAGGAACATGTTTTATGAGGAAATGTAGATATCTCCATAAGGGCTATGAATGCCCACTGGTAGTGAAGCCAGGTATGTGATATTGGGGTGAATCCATTGGGGCTATAGATGTTCATGGGTAGTAGAGACACACCATAATAATGATAGACTAGTATGGAGAATTTAATAAACAAATTCCAAATGGTGGGGGGACCAATAGTTATAATATACATCCTATCCCAAATTTATGCTTAACATAAAATTAACCTTATGTTCTCTTTGGGATATCATCTAAGTACTTTGCATCAAAGTAAAGAATAAATTCTAAGCTTGAGTTGAAGATGGAAATATGAGTTCTTAAAAGTTTCCTCTAGCTTATACTTCATTTGAAATTGAGTTCTTGTTTCCACTTCAAGGAAAAATGCATAGATTCTATGATTCATTGAGTGAATCACCATTTTTTGAGACCTCAATGCACCCTAAAAGTTTTATGAATGTTTGGGTACCAATTCATTTTTATTTTCAACTCCTCTTTTTAAAAAAAATTCTCTTTTCAACTCCAATGAATTTTTTATTTAAACAAGTTCTTTGATTTTTGGGTTTTGATTCTCTAAAAACTTCAAAAAAAAAATCCTTTTTAAAAGCTTAAAAAAACAACCTCCTAAATCGCACATTAGAGTCAATATTTCACTTTCATCGGAGTTAGAAACTCCACTTTCTCTACTATTGAAAGTCACAAGTCCTGCTTGATGGCTTTTAATTATCGGAGGAGTGCACACAATTTGGTTTATTTGAAATTTGAAATCATCATCTGAAAATATTTCACAGAGTTAAATACCGGGTTTGATCAGAGTGGAAAGTAAAATACTAACTTTGTTGAAAGTAAAATTAAACCTTCGTCTAAAGTCATGAGTGCACTCCACTAAAATAAAAAGTGGAAAATAATCTTTGATGATTGAAGATGAAAATTACTTTGATCAAAACCAAAGTTGGAAAGTCACTCCAAAAAATTATCTAAAGTTTGTCGATGAAAACTAATTTGTTTGCTGTGATTAATAAAGTGAATCTGGGTTATCCTCAAACTTTCCACGGGACTCATATTTCACTTTTCCTTCTGCTTGAAGATTATTTTTCCCTCTATTTTCTAAAATTTTAGTTGAGCTAAAATTTAAGTTTAGGGTCCACTCAAAGTGGAATTCTCACCCAATAACCATTGAATGGCATTGTTCTGTAATTAATGTTTCTCCCTTTAAGTAGCTAAATACTCTTTGTTGACATGCATGAGATCTTATTTCCCTAAACTGATCATCATAATCATCATCAAAATTTGAATTTATCACTACTTAAACAACCCAGTATACATTGTTAGTCTTCATAGGCGATATTGTTTGATAAGTCTTGTAATAGAGGAGTGAATACAAATGTTTTACTTTCTTTGAGCGAAGCAAATTACAAAGTTTGGTGGATTCAATGTTTTCATTGTGGAGTAAGATCAATACTTTCAATAATATTGTAATATTTTCTAAACAATTCAAGTAAGTATTGCTACAACCCTTCCTATTTACTTATTCCATTGAATTTCACTATTGGTAGTTAAAATTGAATAGAAATTCCATTTCAAGTTTTATTTTGAAAAATATATTCTACCAGCGATGAACATTTCAAGTAGGTTTTGACCAAATAATATTTTTATGAGGATAATAATCTTAGAATCCATGTTTTGACCATAGATAACATGCCTCCTCTTGTAACCCTTGAGATGTTTCTGACTACGAAACTATGCCAAGGAATCCATTTACTATGATTGATTTATTTGAGTTGATCTGTCTTAAAACAAAGTATTTTTGTTGCCTTGTTGGGCATTTATCACCGGTCTTTAAATATTTAAAGATTAAGATTGGAAGACAAAATTTTCTATGTTTTAGGCAATTAAATTTTTTAAGAGGATGAAAGAAGGAATAAAGGAAAACAAAACTGAACATTGAAGTAATGTATCTTTGATAAATATTACTTATCTTTTAGATAGAAGAAATGATTATTGAATATGTGTCTAAACAAAGAAAAAATTTGAACAGAAAAGAATACTTCATTTTATTCAAAAATAAATAATGAAATTAAAGAACAAGTCTTCTTAATACTCACAATATATTTGAAGAAATCTGTAACTTTTAGAGATACCTTTTGTAGTTAATGATGGTATTTTTTGTACTAAATCATCATGATCACACAGTAGACACATTCAAGAGGAATTTAGGAGCATGAAAATAACATCAAGAAAATAATCACATAGACTAAGACATATAATTTTGAATCTTCGAAACTTGCAGAATTTTTTTATTAAATATTTGTAGTCGGGCCTCCAAAAAAAGCTCCTTCACATCGAGTCTTTCACAATCATTTATTCAATTTGGTTCATAACCAAATATGGTTATTGAATCCTATTTTCTATCCATTTGATTTACAAAATATCTTTGACTTTCTAAAATAGAAAGATCAAATGAAAATTGTTGCAATCCCTGGATTTGTTCAACTATATTTGATGAGTCATCCTACCAACAACTGGAGAAGAAGATTCCAAATTTCATCCGAAGGATAATTGAATGACTTCATCTTCCTGAATTCGAAATCAACTCTTTGTATTTTTCATATGTGGGAGGATTTGAAAATAAACTTTTTATTTGCCAA
>CBVK0101185649.1:0-25936 GCA_900067695.1 Picea abies | reverse complement strand
GTTTGAATATATATATATATATATATATATATATATATATATATATATATCTTTTAGGACACTTGGCACTTTAAGGAACTTCCTTGCCCCTCCTTTCTAGACTTAGGATATACATACATATATCCATTACTTTAGCTTTAAGAAATAATATTATAATATTCTAATGGGATTAAGCCTCCTTAGCTTAGCCCATTCCTAGACTCTTAGCCCCCCTTTCCCTTTTTAGTGAAGTTTATCCCCCCATACTCATTTGTGGATCGGTCTGCATGCAACGATGTGTTTTCATTAATAATATGAGTGTTTACATATTACAAAAATAGGCTCACTGACCTTTAGCATCCAAGCTCCCCGACCTAATAATCACATAAGCCTTCTGGCCTATAACAACCTAGCTCACCAACCTTTAAAACGTTTACATTTTTATGTACAACTGGGGTTCAGCCTAGGGGTATTACACTCATGATGTATCACAAGAAATTGTTTTAGGCATGCGATGTATCACATGGACCAAAACTTTCCACTTGCGCGACATATTGCTAAAAAAATCATTTTTCTTGCGACACATCACATGAGATGAATTTTCTCTAAAATATCTTTCATGTGATATGTTGCACCACACCAACGTTTCAATCTTTGCGACAAAACTTTTATTGCATTACACCAAATTTTGTTTTTATGCGATACACATGTACCCAAAGGTTTTTTTTTTATCGAGAGCAAGTTGTTTTGTCTCGAGATTCTTCCAAAACTTGTACAAAATTTTCCTTTTTCCATCTTGAAGAAACTTGCCACCTTGCGATGTATCACACTTAAACTTAGTTTTGCCACGACATAACACGTATCACACCTCAACTCTTTTTAGTCACGACATATCGCATCGCTGCAAACTTTCCTTCATTTCAACAAAGAGAAATTTCTAAGAAAACTCCTTTGCATCCTCCTTATGATCGCATTCTTTGAATCTTTCTTTCTTCGCAATGTGTCACGCCGACCAAAGTTTTCCTTCACCCTGCCATATCATAGTATTTTTTTTTCTTGCAACATATTGCATGGGCCCAAAGTTTCCTTTCTCTCGGTGTATCACAAGAAAAAAAATTAGGTGTGTGATATATCGCATGGACCAAAACTTTCCACTCACGAGACATATCGGTCAGAAAATCACTTTTCCTATGACACATCGCATGAGATGAAGTTTTTCTCCTTCACAATGTATCACAAATAACTATCTTTCATGCGATATGTTGCACTGCACCAAACATTCTATCTCCACGACAAACCTTTAATTGCATCACACCAAAAATTGTTTTTATGCGATATACATGTAACCAAAGGTTTTTTTATGTAGAGCAAGTTGTTTTGCCCCATAATTCTTCCAAAACTTGTACAAAATTTTCCTTTTGACGTCTTGAAGAAACTTGCCCCTCTGTGATGTATTGCACTTAAACTTAGTTTTTCTGCAACATAACATGTATTGCACCTCAACCCTTTTTGATTGCGACATATGGCATCACTACAAACTTTCCTTCATCGCAACAAAGGGAAATTTCTAAGAGAAATCCTTTGCACCCTCCTTGCAATCATTGCATTCTTCTAATCTTCCTTTCTTTTCCATGTATTGCACACCAACTGATGTTTTCCTTCACCCCACCATTTCACACTAATTTTTTTTTTCTTGCAACACATCTCATGGATCTAAAATTTCTTTTCTCTTGGTGTATCACACGTTGTTTTTAACACGTGATGTATCGTATGGACCAAACCTTTCCACTCACATGACATATCACTTAGAAAATCACTTTTTATGCAACACATTGCATGAGATGCAGTTTTTTCCCTTCACGATGTATCGCACCAAAATATCTTTCATGCGATATGTCACATTGTAGTAGTATTGTACCAAACTTTCAATCTTCGCGACAAACCTTTTATCACATCACACCAAAAATTGTCATTCTTTGAATCTTTATTTCTTTGCAATATATCACACCAATCGAAGTTTTCCGCAACATATCACACTATATGTTTTTCCCGCGACACATCACATGGACCCAAAGTTTCCTTTCCCTCCGTGTATTGCAATAAATTTTTTTAGGCATGCGATGTATTGCATGGACCAAAACATTCCACTCGCATGACATACCACTTAGAAAAGCACTTTCCCTCTAACACATCCTATTAAATAAAATATTTCTCCTTTACGATGTATCACACCAAAATATCTTCCATGTGATATGTCGCATCACACCAAAGTTTCTATCTCCGTGACATAGTGATGAATCATATGATGTTTGACATTTCAAGTTACATGTTTGAGATAACCACTTCTAAAAATGCAATGATATCTGCATTCATTGCGTCGAGAAACGCTCTGCAATGCACTATGGGGAAGATGTTGAAACGTAAAATATTAAGTGTTATGTTATAATAATACTTATAATTATAATAATAAAGTCGACTCAATTAAAAAAAAATAATATTTATAAAATAAAACAAACTTAATAAAAAGAAACAATTATTAACCTTAAGATGAATGGGTTAAAAGGAATCTACATATACATATCAAATCAATTCAATGATATACATATCAAATCAATTCAATGAGTTAAAATGAATCTATGCTGGGACAACCAGCATGTTGTTCTTACTATAACTGACTAAATTTAAAAGTAAAACATTTCAACAACCTTTCACTTTATGGCCGTACTACTTTATAGAGATGTGATGTCTTTACACTCTAAAACCCCCCAAAGCCCTCGACAAACCCTAAATCCTGGATCGCAAACCCAACCCTAAACCTCACGAATCCTTATCTCCCTACAGCGGGATTGGCTCTACTGTTCTCCATATTCCATTTAAAGAGCACCTAATTCGCCAAACAGCGCCATTTTACCCAGGTTTTTTAGGATTTTATCTTCACGATGAGACCTCTGGACGAGGAGGAAACGACCGTAGTCTTCGAGAAACTACACAAATTTGTGGGCACAAACCTGAAGCACATAGTGGAGCGCCCTTCAGGCGAAGGGCCTGACATGAAAACCGGAGGACTGTACTGCTTTCGCATGCACAAGAACCGCGTGTACTACGTGAGCGAAGCCCTGGTGAAGAGAGCCACCAACATCTCCAGAGAACGCCTGGTAAGTCTCGGCACTTGCATCGGCAAATTCACGAAGAGCGGTAAGTTCCAGCTTACCATACAATCCCTCGATTTGCTTGCCGCACACGCCAAACGCAAAATCTGGTTAAAGCCCACATCAGAGATGTCTTTTCTGTATGGAAACCATGTCTTGAAGGGCGGACTGGGAAGGATAACTGAGAATACCGCTCAGAATGAGGGTGTTGTTATCTTTTCAATGTCCGATGTTCCCTTAGGGTTTGGGGTGGCTGCCAAATCCACTCAGGACTGTAGAAAGCTTGACCCTAATGCAATTGTTGCCTACCATCAGTCTGACATTGGCGAGTATTTGCGCATAGAAGACGAACTTTGAAATTGAGTTGTTCTGTGGGTAACCATTTTTTTACTAAATTTATGAATTATTTCCCTTTGTTTTGATGCACTCTGGTTATATATGGGAGAATTGAGCCTTTTGGTCGGATTTTGGGGAGATGGTCAGCTCTATATGTGTATCATTAATGTTGGTGGAATGCTTATGAGGTTGGTTACAGTTTGATTTATATTGAGTGAAATAATGAATCTATCACATACATTCACCGTTCTTTCAAACATGTCTATCGTAGCCTTTATTTGAATATATGCTCTGCATTTTTTTTCGAGCAAGGGTTTAATAGAAACCATTAAAGACAAGTCGCATTCCATATATCTTCCTTTTTTATGTAAATCTGTCGTTAAGATTGTGTGCAAGTAGATATAGGTTTCTTCATCAAACAACAAAAGAGAACACGTGATTTTCTTGTGCCAGTTGAAAGTTATGATGATTGATGGTGAACGTTTTTGGGCCGTTCCAGAAGGGAAAACTATGGCGGCTATATATCCCTTGATATTGATTCTGGAAGTGCCTTTCTGTTTAGCTTCTATCAAAAAAGAGAATCATGATTTTAGTAAAAAAATATTCCTTCTCCAATGTGGAGACCCTTTTATGCCCTACAGATTTGAAACGTACTCTGATACCACATGAAATGTGCTTGGATGTGAATAGGCACACAACTATTTCAAATACAGATTTGAATTGAAAAAATCGTAAGAAATATGAATAGGAGTTACGTTCAAATAACAAGACAACAAAGAGAGAAAGAACAAAGGGAGTGAGGGCACTTGCACTTCCAAGATTGGATTGCACATGAAAATCTAGATAATGGTCTACACACTGTACTCAAACGTGTAACCTGTAATATGATTACAGGGAGGGCAACCCTTATTCCTGCAAAAGAGGGACTAAGCCCTAATTTGTTTCTCAAAGTACTTTTATGGGGTGCTTAGGCTCTTATTTAGAAAATTAATCACAAGTACACTAATTATCTATTTGAAACCTTATTTGACATAGGTGGTTTGGTACAAAATTTTAAATAACGAATGGTTACAACATTAATGGGATTACATACAAAATAGCTCATGTGCATAAATTTATTTGCACAATAAAAAGGTTGTGTTTAGGGACAACATTTTTTTTTTTATATTTTGTTTTTGTAAATATGTTTCAATCTTCCATAAAACTAAGCCATAAGAGTTGAAGAGCATATTACAAATTATTTTAGAGCAGATATGTTTTTGTGACATAAATGGATCAAGGACGAACAAACAATGTACAGAATAAAAAACCAACCTACTCAGAGTTAGGAATCTCCAAGACAAAAAACTAGGGGAGAACACAATCAAAATAACATCCCTTCTGTAATATCTCTAGATCCACATATCTGGATATTAACCTCAATTGCTAACTCTCTGTTGCCGAAACTGATACTCTTTGGGATTCAGGATGCGGTTAAGGGTTTCTTATTGAGTTTCCATAGTTCCGAGCTTCATGCGAAGCTTGCATGTTTGTTTGTTTGAGTAGAATGACTTTTTTAGATATTTGGATTAAATAGTCAATTACAAACAATTGCATGCATGTACAAAATTCACTCAAAACTGCATGCATGTACAAAATTCACTCACAACTGCATGCAAGTAAATAATAATCAAATAGTTTCAGATAGATCAGATAATGAATGGATCTATGTTGGAAATACAAAGATATAAACTAGAAAAGTATTAGAAACTACATGCGCGATAGATCGGTGCCATGCAAGGCCTGAAAGATGATATGCAAGCTGGTCGAATGACATGCATGTGGAAAATTACGACATGCATGAGGAATTGCCGCATGCAAGGTGGATCTCTTGGATTCCACCGTTGGAAATTGATGGAAACTAGCTCACTGGATGCGCTTTGCTCTAAGCTCAATTGGGTCAGATGGATCTGTTGCTCTGCTAATCCCCCAAGGCTTGTGACCTTCTTTCCCTTCTTTTCACCCACAAAGTTACGTTGCAATTGCCGAAAATGGCTGGATAAGTTGACTTGGATGATTCCACCGTCAGAGTCTGTTGTAAACTGTCTCAATAGAGGTGCCCTGCCTCCTCCTCCAATGGGTCGGAAGGAATCTGACTCAATGTCTCTGGAGCTCGTACTCATAAAGGGACATTACAGTCCTCCCTTCTCAAGATTGCTTGTCCTCAAGCAACATCAATCCATGGTATTGCAAAATCTGCTCACTCTCCCAAGTAGCATCCTCTACCGAAAGTCCCCTCCATCTGACCAAACACTCCCTGATGACCCTGCTCCTCAATCTCCTCTCTCTGAACTCCAATATCTCATCAAAAACTAACTTGAACTGCCCCTCTTCATCCAAAGGTCGAAGCTCCTATGAAGTGCTGATGAATTGTCCAACTGCTTTCTTAAGACAAGAAACGTGGAACACATTGTGAATCCGGCTCCCCTCGGATGGCTCTACCTCGTAGGCCACTTCGCCTACCCTGCCTATGACCCTGTATGGTTCATAGAACCTGGGCTTGAGATTCTCCACCCGCTCTTCTTCAAAGATGACTACCTGTATGGTTATAGCCGTGGGAATACTAGATCCCCAACCTCAAAGCTATGCTCTATCCTCTGTTTGTTTGCATGCATCTTTTGCCGATTCTGTGCCATTTGTAGATTCTCCTTTAGTACCTTGAGAATCTTCTAACTCTCTACTATCCAGTCCTTGGCCTTGGGAGCTCGACTGTCTCTAAAGACCAAGTCAATCAAAGTGGGAGCATCATACCCATATAATACTCTGAATGGGGTTATACCTATGGGCATGTGGAAGGTAGTGTTGTAACAACGCTCTCCAAGATGTAACCACCTTACCTATGCTCTCTGCTGTCCACTCACATAGTTTCTCAAATAGCCCTCTACCCACTTGTTGACTATCTCTGTCTACCCATCCGTTTGAGGGTGGTAAGGTAACTTGTGCTGGGTGTCAAGTCTGTCACCACCAATCTGAATACTTCCTGCCAAAATGTGTTGATGAACTGACTGTCTCTGTCGCTGACTATACTCTGTGGCAACCCGTGAAGTCTGAAAATCTCTTTGAAGAATAGCTCGACCATCTGCATTGCTCTCCAGTCGGTAGGAATCACGAAGAAATGCGCAAACTTGGTCAATCTGTCGACCACTACATAAATACAGTCCTTACCCTGAGCCTTGGGTAGTCTTGTAATGAAGTCCATGGATATACTTTCCCATTTTTGCTTTGGAATAGGAAGTGGCTGAAGTAACCCTGCTGGAAGTGTTTGCTCTAACTTGTTATGTTGACAAGTCGCACTCACTGATATGTCTCAAACCATCCTACTTGAGGCCCTTCCAAGAGAATCTCTCCCTGACCTGCCTGTAAATTTTGAAGAACCCCCGATGGCTTGCTAATGGAGAGTCGTGTATTGCTGCCAAAATCTTCTTTTTGAGACATGATCCGGGCACCAATTAGGCTTGGTCTTTATAAAAGATGATGTCGTCTATGACTTTGTACCTGTCATCCTGTACCTGCCCATCCAATAACTCACAAGCGAACTTATCCTTGGAATATTCTACTAACAAGTGGGATTTCCAATTTGTTGAAATCTCCATCAAGGAACAAGCTGCTGGTCTCTTAGATAGTGCGTATGCCACATTGTTTTTCTTCCCGTTGACATACTCTATGTCAAAACCAAAGGCTTGGACCTTTGTCACCCACTTCTGCTGATGCTTGTTGAGATCCTTTTGCTCAAGGAAATCCTTCAAACTATTATGGTCTGTCTTGACCACAAATTTGCTTCCCACCAAGTATTGCTTGAATTTGGTCAAAGCATGCATGATTGCAAGCATCTCCTAGTCATAGATCGAATACAACCTTTCGGGCTAGTCGAGCCTCCTGCTCTCAAATACAATGGAGTGTTCCCTCTGCATCAACAATGCTCCGATCCCCTCTCCTGATGCATCACACTCCAGAACAAATGGTAGCGTGAAATCGAGCAATGCTAGTATTGGGCACATGCCCATGACTTCCTGCGTATGCTCAAATGCCTTCTGCGAGTCCTCTGTCTAAATCAAGGCTCCCTGTCTAGTGAGGTCGGTGAATGGTGCCCCCAACTGTGAAAAACCCTTCATGAACCTCCTGTAATAGCTGCACAACCCAAAGAAACTTTTCAAATCTATCACATTCTTGGGCATTGGCCAATCCAAAATTCCCATGATCTTCTCCTGGTGCATCTGTACCTCCTGTGCGTTGATAATATGGCCCAAGTATAATATCTCTATCATGCCAAACTCACACTTTGACTCATTGGCATACAGTGACTGTGACTCCATAATGCTGAGTGCCTCATACAAATGCTTTAGATGCTCCTCCCATGTCCTGCTGTATATCAAAATGTTGTCGAAGAACACCAATACCGATTTCCTCAAGTGATATCGGAATATATGGTTCATGCAAGACTGAAATGTGGCTGGTGCATTGGTTAGCCCAAATGACATAATGAGGAACTCAAAGTGTCCATAGTGGCATTTGAATGTCGTCTTCTCTATATCTTGCTCTCGAATGATGATCTGATGATACCTGGAGCGTAAGTCAATCTTAGAGAAGAAAATTGCTCCATGCAATTTGTCCATCAACTCGTCAATTTTTGGGATATGATACCAATTTTTGATGGTCTTCTTGTTCAAAGCACGATAATCTATACACATCCTCATGGTACCATCCTTTTTCAGGACTAAGACAATTGAAGAAGCGAATGGACTACTGCTGGGTCTGATGTGTCCCATCGCTAGCAATTCCTTGATTGCTTTTTCTATTTCATCCTCGAACCTCCTAGAATGATGATAGGGTGCTATGATCATGGTTTTTGCACCCTCCATCTCAATGGTGTGCTCAAACCCTCTGTTTGGGGGTCTCCCTGGCGGAATCAGACCAAAAACCCATCGATGTTGACTCAACAAAGTCATGATCTGTGTTTGATACTGTTGCTGGCTACCTGAATCACTCCGCGTGGTGATCACGCACTTTGCTGCATATGCTACTTCCCAATGCCTAAAGATCCTCTCCTCCTCTTCGCCGACACTGTCCTGGGTGCCCCTGTCGATATACCCCTCAGTACAATCTCCTTCCCCTCACTGTTTCTGAATCCCATCTCAAGGGTTTGGTAGTTGGTAGAAATCTTGCCCAAGGTGATCAACCATTGGACTCCCAACACCACAACTGTGTCAGATAGGTCAACTACATAAAATGTATCTCTCATGGTGTAGTTACCTAACTTAACCTCCAAGTCTAGAACTCTGTCCAAACATTCCACTGTGTGGCCATCTGCTACTGCAACATCAAACCCCTCAAACTCCTCTGTTTGTAGTGCTTGCCTAGCTACCAATGCAGGGTCAATGAAGTTGTGGGTTGCCCCACCATCTACCAAGGCAATGGCTTGTTGCCCCGAATAGTCCCTCTGAGCCCGAGGGTGTCATACCTAGGGACTCCAGAAAGCGTCGCTATGACTCCTCCCTTTGCTGGTGCTCATCTCTTAACCTTCTCGCAAGGCTGAGGCTCTACCGGTGGTTGGGCCCATACCGATGTCGGTGGTCTTCGTGGAGACTACTCCTCCGCATGTGATGGTTCCTCCTCTGAGCTGGTGGACTCACTGTTCTGTGCCTGACTGCCCTGTTCCTCCTCATCATTGTCTGCTGCAACCTCAATGTAGTGGATTTCTCCCCTACCCATGCTTTGTGGCTGGGGACCCATGGGTCTTTGCAGGGGAAGCATAGCTTCTTCCTCATAAGCTCATGTCTCGTATCATCATCCAACTTCTCCTTACCCGTCCACTCTTTCTGAAATGGTTTCCTATACCGGTCCTTTTGTGGCACAAAGGGTTTGGAAAAAGTTTTGGTTTTCGGCACCGAGTCTGCTAGATCTCTAGTGCGTAGGATGGCATCCTGTAGTGTGTGAGGTCTGTAGGCCTTCACCCATCCTCTTAAGGGTTCTGTGAGACCCTCTGAGTAAAGCATGATCAGTCTAGGCTCTGAAATGTCTGTCATTGCCATGGCTACCCTTTGAAACTCTGTGATGAATGCCTCAGGTGTGCCAGTTTGTCTCAATTGGGCTAAATCCCTGAAGTCGATTTCTAGATCCCTCCTATCAAACCTGCCCATAAGTCTCTCCGTGAACTCCCTGTATGAAGTGATGTGATTGACCCAACGCCACCAGTCCATGATACCACCACTTGTGTGCCTGTCCCTCCAAATGCAAGGTAGCGAAACTGATGGCCTCAATTTCTGTCATCTGGTTGAACTTGTAGTACGTGTTCAGTTTCTCTACCCAAGCTCTGGCAGTGCATCGAGATGAACCGTCGAAAGAAGGTATAGTAAGTTTACCTACTTTCCGCACAAAATCTATGCTATGCCCCCACAGATGCTGTTGTTGTCCTCCCCTCTGAGAATCTCTAGGACGGTTTCTGAGTTCGAGTCCACAATACTCTACTAAAGTCATGTCATGATGGAACTCCGGTCCCAGCGTTGCATACTCTCTCCTATACTCAGAAATATCCTCTTCCTGTGTGGTCGGCCTCTGTGCTACTGGTTGCTGTAATGTTGCTGGCGGTGCCCTCTGAAGCTAGGGAATAGTGGTCCGGGAATCCTACTCGTTGATGTGTAGGTGCGAGTAGGTGAATGGTGTCTACTACCTGCTCTTGAATTCCCCTGTGCTGCATGGGGGACATGTGTTGTTGGAATGTTCCCTATAGCCAACTTGTCTGCCATCTGCGCCAAAGACAGAGTCATGGCTTGCTGACTAATCACCAGATTGTTAAGAACCTGCATGAAGGCTGCGTCTGGGTCCATGGGTGCTTTGCCCCTACCTTCTGGCCTTTCATATCTGTCTCCCATCATCCTCTTTGCCTCAACTTTGCCCTTCGTTCTACTTCTCGATGTGCCTCTTCCTCTTCCTTTGAACTATGAGGAAAGGGGGGATAATTCGATCTGGGTCCTTTCCATTCCCTGCGTCTACTGTGAGTGACAAATTCGTTACCTATGTGCTCACGACCCTCTGAGTTCTCTGCTGAACTCATCGAAACTTTAGTCACAGGCTGGCAGGACTAAAGCTCTGATACCACTGTAATATCCCTAGATCTGCAGATCTGGATATTAACCTTAACTGCTGACTATTTGTTGTTGAAACTGATACTCTTTGGGATTCTAGATGCGGTTAAGGGTTTTTGATTGAGTTTCAATAGTTCTGAGCTTCATGTGAAGTTTCCATGTTTGTTTGTTTGAGTAGAATGGCTTGTTTAGATATTTGGATTAAGTAGTCAATTACAAACAATCGCATGCATGCACAAAATTCACTCACAACTGCATGCATGTAAATAATAATCAAACAGTTTCAGATAGATCAAATAATGAATGGATCTATACTGGAAATACAAAGATATAAACTAGAAAAGTACTAGAAACTACATGCGTTGATAGATTGGTCCCATGCAAGGCCTGAAAGATGACATGCAAGTTGGTTGGATGACATGCATGTGAAAAACTGCCGCATGCATGAGGAACTGCCGCATGCAAGGTGGATCTACTGGATTCCTCTGTTGGAAACTGGCTCACTGGATGCGCCTTGCTCCAAGCTCAATTGGGTTGGATGGATTTGCTGATCTGCTAAGTCCCCAAGGCCGGTGACCTCCTTTCCCCTCTTTTCACCCACAAAGTTACGCTGCAATTGCCGAAAATGGCTGGATAAGTCGCCCTAGATGATTCCACTGTCGACATTTGCTGTAAACTGTCTCAATAGAGGCACCCTGCCTCCTCCAATGGGTTGGAAGGAATTTGGCTCAATGTCTCCCTGGATGAGTAGATCTGATAAACTGTACTATCTCTGTTGTCGGTAAACCCACTGCAAACCCCCACTGCTTGAATATGACACCTTGGTGGTTAGGATGCTCAGAAACTTGCTTTGGATGCTTCAATGGAAGCGCCTTGCCCTGATCTCAATTGGGTTTGAAGGGCTAAGATTCACTAGGCCTCTTCAGGTGAAGCGACCTACTCTGTGACGGATTCCCTCCTCTGGAATCCACGCTGAAACTGCTGCTGAAACTGTGATGAAGCAATGGAAAACCTGTATGGCTTTCCCAATTGGCTAGAGTGTGTCTCTCAACACTGAATCCAATCAACTGGTGTGATCCTTTTGGAATCCACAATCCTCCACTGATTCGCCTGAACCTGTGTGTTTTCTCCTCTGAGATCAATTCTCAAATCATAATCTGTCATAATGATCAATTATGTCGCTTTTCTCCCTCATATACTCTCTCAAACCCTAATTCTTCGTTGACCTCTATATTTAGCCTCTTTCACTTAAGTGACCTCTATATTTGGCTTTTTCCCACTTTTCACTTAATGTCACTTCCGAAATATAACATTCCCTAGTGAAATGACATCAAATGACCTTTTTCCCCTGTTTCTTCCTGGCTATAGTCTAAAAGGGTATGTTTAGACTACTAAGCCTTCCTCTCTGGAGCTCCTACTCGGAAAGGCACATTACACCTTCACAGAATTCTAGCCATCATGCAAGGGAGCAATATGGGTTTGTCAAAATACAACTGAAACATAAAGCCATCCCTTTCCAACAACTTCAGTAACATGCAAGGGGGTAGCATGTGCTTGAGAGAAGATCAAGGAGCTTTTCCCTTTATAGACAACTGGTAGGGTTTGTGGGTATAAACACATTCCCAAAGCAACAAATAACTCACAAGAAGCAAATTGAAACCCTAGCAACAGGCTAAACGCTCAATGTTAAGGCTCCTAGCCAACACCCTTAGCATGCAAACAGCTGCCAGAATAAAAGGAATCCAAACAATGCACAGAACTGAAAACCAGTCTACTCAGAAATATGAATCTCCAAGACAATAAAACCAAGGGGAAAACACCAATTAAAATAACATTACTTTATAACAACTTCGGCAACAGGCAAGGGAGTAGCATGTGCTTGAGATAAAAACAAAGAGCTTTTCTCATAGACAACTGATAGGGTTTGTGGGGATAGACACACCCCAAAGCAACAAACCACTCACAAGAAGCAATTTGAAACCCTGGCAATGGGCTTAGAGCTCAATGTAAAGGCTATAAGCCAACACTCTTAGCAAGTTAGTACCCAAACAGCTGCCAGAATAAAGGGATTCCGCTGCCATGGTTGCTGAGACTCAGGGGTGAGGAAACAATGCACAGAATAAAAAACAACCTACCCAGAATTACAAATCTCCAAAACAATAAAACCAAGGCAAGAACAGAATCAAAATAACATCCCTTTACAAAATTCCAGCCATCATGCAAGGGAAACCAAAGCAAGAACAGAATCAAAATAACATCCCTTCACAAAACTCCAGCCATCATGCAAGGGAGTGATATGGGTTTGTCAAAATACATCTGGAACATAAAGCCATCCCTTTACAACAACTTCGTCAAGATGCAAAGGAGTAGTATGTGATTGACAGAATATCAAAGATTTTTTCCCACAGACAACTGATAGGGTTTGTGGGGATAAACACACCCGCAAAGCAACAAACAACTCACAAGAAGCAACAGGCTTAGAGCTCAATGTAAAGGCTCCAAGCCAACACACCCTTAGCATGCAAATAGCTGCCAGAATAAAGGGAATCCGCTGCCATGGCTGAGACTAGCAAATTAACTGTAGTGAGACAGCTTTGACAGTCCATTGGCCAAGCTGCAAAATGCAAGCAGAGAACAAAAGCTTGCATGGATAATAACAACCAATGTGAGATGCCAAATCTGTTCTAGTTGTCACCATGCCTCTGCTTGAGAAACAATAGCTGCCATGATACCAGCAGGCAGGATCCAATCAGCAGAAAACATGTCTTCAAATCCACTGCCGAGCCTGAAGCCAACCCTTTCATGGAAAACTGAGGAAGTGAACCTGTTGCCATATCAAGTTCTAGGGCTGTGAAATCCTAGGCTATTGTTAGAGGCAGCCGAGTTTACCTCTCAACATCATAACATCATCCTCCCCACCTTGTCTAACCACCTCACTGCATTCCTCTACAGGTAAGTGAAACCATTCTAAGTTTGGGGGCAGGATGCACGGGAATGGGAGGGAGGCAGATGCTTCTTTTCCTTTTTCCTCTCGACTCGTCGACATGTCCATTTACTAAACATTGGAGGAATATTTAACCTTTTGGTGATGCTTCTCAATGGAAAACAAGCTAGAAAATGTTCTCCTGGAAAGGTAAGGTTGTTTGAGTATAATTCTAAATACAATCTAATGATATAGATGATGCATTTAGAAGCTGATTATATCGAAGAAGACAGTCAGAATAATAAACTTATTGAAGGAATTTTGGGCAACTAGCGCATACTTTCCTGTACATTTTTGTACTTAAATTGTAGTTTACACTGTTTTTTAATTTTTTTCCACTCTTGTGTCTCCCATATCCCATATCTCTCTTACTTTCTAACTATGCATTTTAGCTGTGGCAAGGTGTTACAATTTGAGTTCAATTACTTTTTTCCAGGCAGGTGGAAACTAGTTAGTTGCTTTCAGTTGTCTCAAGTTATTATGCTTCATTCTTGATTAGAGAAGTCCTCAAGAGTCGAGACCAATACACTCCCCATGAGATTTAAACCTCAATGACATTGCAAGTGTGACTGCTATTCACCATTTGGATTGACCATGGAGAGTAGTTGCCTAGGATATAAACTGTTTGCAGTTGATTTAAAGCTACTTTCCACTAGTAGATAACTTTAATCTAAATACAAATGATTCTTAGACTGGTCATCTTGCATTCCTTGAATTCTGTGGAACTTCCTAATCTTTCTATAGAATTCCATGGAACTTACCATTTTTTCTATCTTCCTCAAGTTAATGGTTTAATCATTCTAATGCTATTGTAATTTGATCTCTGCTATTGTATTTTACAGGATTGCTCTGGTACTGATCTGTTTCCCAGGTTAAATAGGATAAATTATCTTGGAGTGTGTAAAATATTTAAACGAGAAAAATGGTTTGTAAATTCCTTAATACCTTCTCTAAAGATTTAAGAAAGCGGAGGCTGGTCAATTTCAGTTTGATTTGCTCTTACTCCCTGAATTCATTGTGAAAGTCTTTGATAGGATTTTTATTAATTTTTTTTATTTATCAGGCAGGGATAAGTGGCTCTTATGTTATTTTCTTGTGATTCCAGAATGGTTCTGAGGTTAATAAATTTTTTCAGTTATATCTGAAATCCATTTATTAAGAGCCTAGGTACCTTGTAGGAATGTTCTACATAATATTTGATGTTGGTCATCTTGTTGAGACCAATTAACTTTTTGCCATTTGCATTATCCTAGAATCTAATGAGCTTATGCAGAATAACTTGCCAGAGAGCTAATTTATCAATATTAATATCTGGCAAATATTTTTGAAATTTCCATTTGTTCCTGGGCAAGTCGCTCAGGAGCACTGTATTCCGCATGAAATTCATACCTGCCAACTTACTGATGGTAGTTACTCTTGGCTGCTTGTACTGGCACTAGAAAAACAACTAAGAATATTTTTTTGTAGCCAACATACATTATTATATAGTATTCCTATATGTATGTTGTAATTTTGTTTGATTACAGGCCATGTGGTCTATAGGCCCAGTTTGTAATCTCTGATATTTACATCGTTAACCTAGACATAACAATATCTCTTCATTGTGGTGATCAGTCATTTAAACAAGTTCTCGAGGGTGTTTTTATTGCAATGATGTTATTTTGTGCAGCATCTGGTTTGACTGAATTTTTGGTTTCTTACTTTTCACTGTAGTGCTTCAAGCCATAACATCAACAAAATAAAAGCCGAGTAAATCCACACTAAAATTAAAAAGTATATACATTAACCAAATCAAAGCAAGCTCATGAGATTTCTGCAGGAAACCATTTTAGATTTAAAACCCATACAGAATTTTGCAAAAGACTTGCCAACTATATAGGCTATCATATATGCAAGAAATTAATGAGATATGAGTAGACTATGTTGTGTGTATGTGTGTTTTTCTGTATATGTGGATATAGAATTCCAAGCATATCAAAATATATCCCAGAAGTGCACAACTTATTTTGGTTGGATTGGTGGTTATGTTGTTTTATCATTTTTATTATTTGACTGCATTCGTCACCAAGAACTAGGTTAAATTCTGTAATTTACATGAGTTTACTTTCCTTATGTAGTGTAAATCAAAGAAAAGAAAGGCCGTCTATGTTTACTTGGTAATTCGCCAATCAAAATCAATGTTTCTCACAATTAGTCATTAACAAATTAACAAATCTTCATAATAGTTAATATGTTTGGTCTAATGGACAAGATGTTGCTTTGAGCATACTTTTTCTTTTAAAGTCTTCTTCAAGTCAAAACAATATTAGTACAAAGCAGTTCATGAGATATTGTGTGTAGGTTATCTCAGGGTACCGTTAGATATCTAGAGAGGTAGTGGGGGGCCCGGAGGGTCCATAGTGATAATAGTGGAGGCCACTCAATGTAAGGGAGACTAGATCCACTATATTATTAAATAAGGCACACTATGGTAGTTAGATATAATAAATGTAAGAGGACTTACTAGAAGGTTCCTAGGAGATAAATAGAGCTATATAAAGAAGTGTAAGCAATGTAATAAAACATACTGAAGAGTATTGTGAATGTATCAAGCATTGCTTGAGGAGTGTTATCCTTCTTTAATGATTGATATATGGTGTTACCATACTTCAAGGGTTTTCTCTATTTCTTGTGTTCAGTGTTTGGTGAATGGTTTGGTTTTTTGTTGTTGATATTAAGAGTCTATCTGAAGTTATATTTGCAGATCTACTCAAGTACTTAACAATTGATAACAAAGCACTTTCCTTGGCAAGAAGTGTGGACAACTTTTATTTTTATTTTTGTAGATTTTTTTTGGAGAAAAAAAAGAGGGACGTGACATTCTGAACAATTTTTGTATATTTTTGTGCAAAATTTGCAGAAACGGGTTGTATATCTGAATTCCTTTCAGAAAAACACTAAATTAAAAAAAAATCGTCTGAAACAGAGTCCAGGAAGTCAAAATATCGACATTTTAAAATTTGCAAATTTTCAGAGTTTTTTCTGCGGATGGTGGCACGATTTTTTTTTATTTCTGTAGTGTTAGAAATTAAGGGCAAAAGCAGTAGACTAACTAGAAACATAAATTCTTTAAATTTTCAATCAATAGTTACTGTAATTTATGACCAACAAAGCATAATAAAGTTCTGATGCATAACCTATCAACATTAGTGAATAAATAACATGCATAACTCAGATCTAAGTATTACCGTCGCTGTAGAAAAGAAAAATGTACCAGGTGAACAAAGTTGTTGCCTTCAATGTTTGCTCAGAAAAAGCTTAGTAGATCATGGACCAAACCCTCAAGGTAGATCTCATCATGATCATAGGGATTGCCAAGAAGAACTCTTAGGATAGGAAACCAAAACTAAACTCAACAAGCAGAAAAACTACAGTGCAAGCCACTGTCAAGTATTAGGGCTGAAAACAAAAATCATTGCCCAACCTAGCGCTGAAAATAAACCCACAATCTGCCTTGGGTTGATTCAACACTTTAAGTGCAAAAACACAGATTTCTACTTTAAACAGAGAAAAATACCAACAGTCCAAAATGCGCTAATAAACCAGTTACAAAGCCTAAGAACCAAAGCGGTTGACAGAGGGATTGAGGCAGCACAACAAACCACAAGGTCGACACCATCAAACTAATTAGCAGGCAAGGAACCTAAACGATAGACAGAGATGAACACTAGGAGGTCAACGACAAGCTCCAACAATCACGACGAGTAGAGATGGACACAATTAGGCTGGCGACAAGGTCCAACACTCACGGCTAGCAGAGATGCACCCACGACAGGCAGGCGATAAGTTCAAACAGTCACGACTAGCACCGATACACCCATGATAGGCAGGGATAGACTAAGAACATGCAAAGGGGAACTGAAATGATCCTTGTAAACCTGTCCAAGAGAGCCGCAACAAACTTTAGTCTTCACATCAACTTGGAGGAGATAGATTGCATGCATCAAGCGAGTCAAGGGAGGGAGAGACCACTCCTTTAAATAGGTTTTAGGTAGGTAGGATAGGGTTAACACATTAACCAATTAGAGACTACTTGACATAGCTTTAAGGTCAAGTTAACACCTAACAATAACAAATAATATTTTACCAATTAAAAAAAAAGTCAAGTGGTAAATCCAGTAGACATGTCAACAAGGTAATAAATTAAATCGTTGAGGTGAGTTTCAAGATCAAGGCGACCAACTTTCTTTAGGAAAAAGTAAAGTCCAATATATAAATTCAAACCAACACATAATCGTAAATTTAGGAGGGTAATAAATCAAGCAAGGGGTTTCAGTGAGATCGGAAGAGCGGTTCAGCAGGAATGCCGAGACCGATGATGGTAGTTACTCTTGGCTGCTTGTACTGGCACTAGAAAAACAACTAAGAATATTTTTTTGTAGCCAACATACATTATTATATAGTATTCCTATATGTATGTTGTAATTTTGTTTGATTACAGGCCATGTGGTCTATAGGCCCAGTTTGTAATCTCTGATATTTACATCGTTAACCTAGACATAAAAATATCTCTTCATTGTGGTGATCAGTCATTTAAACAAGTTCTCGAGGGTGTTTTTATTGCAATGATGTTATTTTGTGCAGCATCTGGTTTGACTGATTTTTTGGTTTCTTACTTTTCACTGTAGTGCTTCAACCCATAACATCAACAAAATAAAAGCAGAGTAAATCCACACTAAAATTAAAAAGTATATACATTAACCAAATCAAAGCAAGCTCATGAGATTTCTGCAGGAAACCATTTTAGATTTAAAACCCATACAGAATTTTGCAAAAGACTTGCCAACTATATAGGCTATCATATATGCAAGAAATTAATGAGATATGAGTAGACTATGTTGTGTGTCTGTGTGTTTCTCTGTATATGTGGATATAGAATTCCAAGCATATCAAAATATATCCCAGAAGTGCAAAACTTATTTTGGTTGGATTGGTGGTTATGTTGTTTTATCATTTTTATTATTTGACTGCATTCGTCACCAAGAACTAGGTTAAATTCTGTAATTTACATGAGTTTACTTTCCTTATGTAGTGTAAATCAAAGAAAAGAAAGGCCGTCTATGTTTACTTGGTAATTCGCCAATCAAAATCAATGTTTCTCACAATTAGTCATTAACAAATCTTCATAATAGTTAATATGTTTGGTCTCATGGACAAGATGTTGTTTTGAGCATACTTTTTCTTTTAAAGTCTTTTTCAAGTCAAAACAATATTAGTACAAAGCAGTTCATGAGATATTGTGTGTAGGTTATCTCAGGGAACTGTTAGGTATCTAGAGTGGTAGTGGGCGGCCCGGAGGGTCCATAGTGATAATAGTGGAGGCCACTCAATGTAAGGTGGACTATATCCACTATATTATTAAATAAAGGCCACTCAATGTAAGGTGGACTATATCCACTATATTATTAAATAAGGCCCACTATGATAGTTAGATATAATAAATGTAAGAGGACTTACTAGAAGGTTCCTAGGAGATAAATAGAGCTATATAAAGAAGTGTAAGCAATGTAATAAAACATACTGAAGAGTATTGTGAATGTATCAAACATTGCTTGAGGAGTGTTATCTTTAATGATTGATATATGGTGTTACCATACCTCAAGGGTTTTCTCTATTTCTTGTGTTCAGTGTTTGGTGAATGGTTTGGTTTTTTGTTGTTGATATTAAGAGTTTATCTAAAGTTATATTTGTAGATCTACTCAAGTACTTAACAATTGATAACAAAACATTTTCCTTGGCAAGAAGTGTGGACAATTTTTATTTTTGTAGATTTTTTTTGGAGAAAAAAAGAGGGACACGACATTCCGAACAATTTTTGTATATATTTGTGCAAAATTTGCAGAAACGGGTTGTATATCTGAATTCCTTTGAGAAAAACACCAAATTAAAAAAAATAAATTGTCCGAAACAGAGTCTAGGAAGTCATAATACTAACATTTTAAAATCTGCAAATTTTTAGAGTTTTTTCTGCAGATGGCAGCACGATTTTTTTTATTTCTGTAGTGTTAGAAATTAAGGGCAAAAGCAGTACACTAACTAGAGACATAAATTCTTCAAATTTTCAATCAATAGTTACTGTAATTTATGACCAACAAAGCATAATAAAGTTCTGATGCATAACCTAACAACATTAGTGAATAAATAACATGTATAACTCAGATCTAAATATTACCGTCACTGTATAAAAGAAAAATGTACTAGGTGAACAGAGTTGTTGCCTTCCTTCAGTGTTTGCTCAGAAAAAGCTTAGTAGATCATGGATCAAACCCTCAAGGTAGATCTCATCATGATCATAGGGATTGCCAAGAAGAACTCTTAGGATAGGAAACCAAAACTAAACTCAACAAGCAGAAAAACTACAGTCCAAGCCACTGTCAAGTATTAGGGCTGAAAACAGAAATCATTGCCCAACCTAGCGTTGAAAAATAAACCCACAATCTGCCTTAGGTTGATTCAACACTGTAAGTGCAAAAACACATATTTCTACTTTAAACAGAGAAAAATACCAACAGTCCAAAATGCACTAATAAACCAGTTACAAAGCATAAGAACCAAAGCGGTTGACAGAAGGATTGAGGTAGGACAACAAGCCATAAGGTCGACACCATCAAACTAATTAGCAGGCAAGGAACCTAAATGATAGGCAGAGATGGACACTAGCAGGTCAACGACAAGCTCCAACAATCACGGCGAGCAGAGATGGACACAATCAGGCTGGCGACAAGGTCCAACACTCACGGCTAGCAGAGATACACCCATGACAGGCAGGCGACAAGTTCTAACAGTCATGACTAGCACCGATACACCCACGATAGGCAGGGATAGACCAAGAACATGCAAAGGGGAATTGAAATGATCCTTGTAAACCTGTCCAAGAGAGCCGCAACAAACCTTAGTCTTCATATCAACTTGGAGGAGATAGATTGCATGCATCAAGCAAGTCAAGGGAGGGAGAGACCACTCCTTTAAATAGGTTTTAGGTAGGTAGGATATGGTTAACACATTAACCAATTAGAGACTACTTGACATAGCTTTAGGGTTAAGTTAACACCTAACAATAACAAATAATATTTTACCAATTAAAAAAAAAGTCAAGTGGTAAATCCAATAGACATGTCAACAAAATAATAAATTAAATCGGCGAGGTGAGTTTCAAGATCAAGGCCACCAACTTTCTTTGGGAAAAAGTAAAGTCCAATATATAAATTCAAATCAACTAATAATCGTAAATTTAGGAGGGTAATAAATCAAGCAAGGGATTTCATCAATAAACAATAAGACAAAGTCAAGTCAAGTCCTTTAATGGCAGTTTGTCCACACGAGTCCATGATATAACTTATAAGCTTTTATCATCCTAACATACATGGAAGGCTAATGATGTGATCATGCCTTTCTTCTTAACTGCTCCTAGGTCACATGGACCATTTCGGGAGAGAAAAAAGTCACACATCATCTCAACTTGGTACTTAAACCAAGAAATTGCCTGGTTCCAGACCAGGATACCCTAGAACACATCTGGGGGTCCTAGAATATATCTAGGGGCTTAACCACCAAGGTACACAACCAACGATCAATCCAAGCGCTGAGCAATGATTCCCTGAAACACATCCAAGGGCCCTATAACACATCTAGGGACTTATATCATCAAACTGTTTAGTCCCTGACCAAGAACTCCAGCAATATACTGAGGGCCCAACTAGGGCCTTTTGCCATGGCTCTAACTGCTTGGTCTCAGATTAAGAACTTCGAGAGTGCCCTATATCATAGCTAGGGTCTTTGCCATCCTCCGGAGAATGACTCTTACAGCTGCACTAATTTTAACACTCCCTCTCAACAAGAGAGACATTCATAGCAACACCAAGCTTGTCTCGAAAGTACACAAACTTTGTCAACGACATGGGCTTGGTTAATATATCTTCTGCACCATCTCTCAAACACAGTGATATCTCATCTCAATGTGTTTCGATCTGTTATGAAACATAGGATTCTCAGAGAGCTTTATACAACTCTGGTTATCATAGTGAATTACTATGGGTTCTAGCTCAACATTGAACAAATTTGAGAGTAGCTTTCTAAGCCACACTGTTTCTTTACTAGCATCATTTGCAACGATGTATTCTACCTCTGTAGTGCTTTGGGCTTATGGAGCCCTGCTTCCTGTTGGACCAGGAGATCATAGCTGAACCCAAACTGAAACAATATCCAGAAGTGCTCTTGCGGTATTGCCCATCCAATCTGAATTTGGAAAACCATGAAGCATTACACCTCAACTGGAAGTGTATCTGAGCCCATAGGCTATAGTCCCCCAGACATATATGAGAATATGCTTAGCAACAACCATATCAATGTGTTTTTGGCTCACACATAAACTGGTCGAGGGCATTCACTGCGTAACAAATGTCTGGTCTGGTGTGTACTAGGTACATCAAGGATCCAATAATCCGACGGTATACAATAGGGTCTTCTGGATCTGAACTTGTAGCTTGATCATGTAACTTCTTCAGGCTAGAAATCATAGGTGTGGTCATGGATTTGCAATCCAACGTCCCAAATCTGCGAAACCCATCAACTGCATACTTACCTTGTGAGAGAAAGATCTCACCAGGTCTTTGCCACACCTTTAAACCAAGAAAGTAATGCATAAGACCAACGTCTTCATTTCAAACTCTACTGACAACGCCCTTTTAGTTTGAGCTATTAGATGTTCCTCACTAGTAACGAACAAATCATCCACATATAAAACCAAGATCACAGGATGATTCTTCACAACCTTCATGTAAATGTTAGGGTCTGCTATACTCTTGGAGAACCCAAGACTTGAAAGAAAACTGTCAATTCTTCCATTCCAAGCTCTCGGAGCCTGTTTCAATCCATACAAGGCTTTTTTGAGTTTGCAAACATGAGATTCCTTCCCATGGATCACAAAACCTTCAGGTTGCTCGATATAAACCTCTTGCTCAACTTCACCATTAAGAAAAACAGTGTTAACATCCATTTGGTGAAGTTTCCAACCAAAAACTGAAGCAACAGAAATGATGACTTTGATAGAGGTAGACTTGGCAACGAGAACAAAGATCTCGTCATAATCAATTTCCTCTTTCTGAGAGAAACCGCGATCCATAAATCTAGACAACACTGCCATCTGCGGCATGCTCTATTTTGTAAATTCATTTAGAGGTCACTATTGATTTTCCTTGTGGTCTTGGGACCACTTCCCATACATCACTCTTTAATATGGACTCATATTCTTCTACCATAACATCCTTCCACACTTTATGCTTGGCAACCTCATCAAAAGTGGAAGGTTCTGAGTTAATCACATGATTCAACTAAGCTATTAGACCTGAGTACTTACCTGGTTTCATGCTTTCTCTGAAAGTACCTTTAGGTGCTGCATGCTTTCCCGTTTCCTTTAAAATTTCACGACACCATGTTGAGCTCCTTTTGGCAGGAGGTTTCTCTAGGGGAAACTCAACATAATCCTCTATGGGATCCGAGCTTTCTCCCTCTTCTCATCTTAAAGTTGTGAACTTAAATGTTTTGAAGTTGGAGCTTCCTGCTCCTTTATATCACAAGGAAGCTTTCTAGAACGATGAAAAACAACTTCCTCATGGAAAGTCACATCTCTTCTGACCTCTATGTATATTTGTCTTGGCACATAGATTTGATATGCTTTTGAGGTCTCATTGTATCCTACACAAGTGCCTTTCTTTCCAGAGGGCTCTAATTATGTCCCATTTTCTAGGACTACCAAATATTCTCAAGTGATCAATTGAAGGCTTCTTATCCATGAAGACTTCTTCTGGAGTTATCTCTTCCAAGGATTTATGAGGATACATGTTTTGAATATAGACTGCAATACTTGTAGCTTTGGCCCAAAGAGACAATGAAAGATCTTGATCATACATCATAGCTCTGGTTGCCTCACAAATTGTCTCGTTCTTTCTTTCTGCAACCCCATTTTGCCGGGGATTGTAAGGCACTGTCAGTGCCCTCTTAATCCCAGAAGCTCGTCAGATATCATCATACTTGTGGGAGTCAATCTCTTTTCCATTATCGGATATGTCTACCCGTCTGATTCAAGATTCTTAAATTATTGAAAGATTGATTCTGATCTTATTCATTTAGATCTTATTCATTCTGATCTCAGTGGTACATCTTTGTGTTACATCATTGTTGTTAACCATGCACATTAAAATCAGAACTAGAAATCATCAAGTTATCCTCTTGAAGTTACTGGAATCAGGTTAGTGTTCAAGAACACAATCTAAATAAAACTCCAAATGGGAAATGCTAGAGATGAACACAGTTTGTGTTTACAGTTTCCAAAAATTGTGTGGAGTCACCACGTTACCATTCAAATTACTTTAAAAAGATGTTATTGATGTCAGAGGGAAAAGTAAAACGCTGTCATATGACCATATTTCAAGAGATAGCAAGTAGTCTTGAAAGACTTAGATTAAATTGAAAGCACAGTTCATCATTGAGTGTGGATATGTTCATTATCCATGCCATATGGTCAAATTCAATTTTTAACATCTACCAAGCCATTGATGCTTAGGAAATCCAAATCAATGTGAGTTAGAAGTTGTCACCAAATACCATGGAAGTAGATCAAGGAGCACTTCTTAATAGTGTTAGTGAATATATACTCATAGTTTGTTACCCACAGATTTAAGCCAAACCTTAAGACATAAACCAAACTCGCTGTATTCCCAAACTTTAAATTTGATCCCTAGAGGCTTAATGTTATTTGGATTTAGATTTCCTTCTAATGCTGGTTTGAATAAGAGGTCTTAAACACAAGTTACTGGAAACATTTTACCATCCATAAATATAGTATCTACAGAAGCATCATAATCTCATTTGCCCATGCAACTATTTCTCAATGTTCGGTAAGATAAGATTCCATCAGAGATAATCCACACAGAAATTGTTCTTACCCAAAAATTCCATTGACCAACAAGTTATTGTGAAATTCCAACAATCTTGAGTGGATTTGAGGGGTAACGATATGAGATATGTGAACTTCAATCAAGTTACTTGTGAATTGATCCCACGTGTTGTAAGAAGTCAAGCAAGTTCAAAACACCTGTTTCAAGTTAAATTTCCATCTTTCATTATTTGGTGAATTAGCTCAAAATATTTAGCATTAACAAAGATATAATACTATTCACCATGTAAATCTCAGATCTATCGAAGGATTAAAGCAAAAATGCAAAACGTTTTGTGATAAAACAAACTTACTATTGATATAAATAAACAAACCCTTAATAGAGGATCTACGCAGGCTCAAAGGTTTGTCACAAATGAACGCTTTTCACGCCCTAAGCTCTAATACCATGTTAGAAATTAAGGGCAAAAGCAATAGACTAACTAGAAACATAAATTCTTTAAAATTTCAATCAATAACTACTATAATTTATGACCAACAAAGCATAATAAAATTCTGATGCATAACCTAACAACATTAGTGAATAAATAACATGCATAACCCAGATGTAAGTATTACCATAACTGTAGAAAAGACAAATGCACAAGGTGAGAAGAGCTGATGCCTTCTTCAGTGTTTGCTCATAAAAAGCTTAGTAGATCATGGATCAAACCCTCAAGGTAGATCTCATCATGATCATAGGGACAATGCCAAGAAGAACACCCTCAAGGTAGATCTCATCATGATCATAGGGACAATGCCAAGAAGAACCTTTAGGATAGGAAACCAAAACCAAACTCAACAAGCTGAAAAACTACAGTCCAAACCACTATCAAGTATTAGGGTTGAAAACAAAAATCATTGTCCAACCCAGGGTTTGAAAATAAACCCACAATCAGCCTTAGGTTGATTCAACACTTTCAGCCCCAAAACACAGAGTTCTACTTTAAACAGAGACAAATACCAACAATCCAAAATCAACCCTAATAAACCAGTCACAAAGCATAAGAACCAAAACAGATGACAAAAGGATCAAGGCAACACAACAAACCATAAGGTTGGCACCATCAAACTAATTAGCAGGCAAGGAACCTAAACAATAGGCATAGATGGACAATAGCAGGCCAACGACAAGCTCCAACAATCACGACTAGCAGAGATGGTCACAATCACACTGACGACAAGGTCCAACAGTCACGGCTAGTAGAGATACACCCATGACAGGTAGGGATAGACACAATGAGGCAGACGACATGTTCCAGCTGTCACAACTAGCAGAGATACACCCACGATAGGCAGGGATAGACCAAGAACATGCAAAGGGGCATTGAAATGATCCTTGTAAACCTGTCCAAGAGAGTCGCAACAAACCTTAGTCTTTACATCGGCTTGGAGG
>CBVK0101185648.1:0-20340 GCA_900067695.1 Picea abies | reverse complement strand
GAGGGAGAGACCACTCCTTTAAATAGGTTTTAGGTAGGTAGGATAGGGTTAACACATTAACCAACTAGAGTCTACTTGACATAACTTTAGGGTTAGGTTAATACCTAACAATAATATATAATATTTTACCAATTAAAAAAAATTCAAGTGGTAAATCCAATAGACCAAGTCAACAAGGTAATAAATTAAATCGTTGAGGTGGGTTTCAAGATCAAGGTGGCCACCTTTCTTTAGGAAAAAGTAAAGTCCAATATATAAATTCAAATCAACACATAATCGTAAATTTAGGAGGGTAATAAATCAAGCAAGGGGTTTCATCAATAAACAATAAGACAAAGTCAAAGGTCAAGTCTTTCTTTAATGACAGTTTGTCCACATGAGTCCATGATATAACTTATAATCTTTTATCATCCTAGCATACATGAAAGGCTAATGACGTGATCATGCCTTTCTTCTAAACTGCTTCTAGGTCGCATGGACCATCTTGAGAGAGAAGAAAGTCACACATCATCTCAGCTTGGTATTTAAACCAAGAAATTGCCTAGTTCTAGACTAGGATACCCTAGAACACATATGAGGGCCCTAGAATATAGCTAGGGGCTTAACCACCAAGGTATACAACTATGGATCAATCTAAGTGCTAAGCAGGATTCCCTGAAACACATCTAGAGGCCCTAGAACACATCTAGGGACTTATATCATCAAACTGCTTGGTCCCTGACCAAGAACCCTAGGAATACACTGGGGGCCCAACTAGGGTCTTTTGCCACGGCTCTAACTGCTTGGTCCCAGACCAAGAATCGCAAGAGTGCACTTGGGGCTCTAGATCACAACTATGGTCTTTGCCATTTTATGAAAAATGACTCTTGTAGCTGCACTAATTTTAACATGTAGCACCTGGAGGCCGAATTTGCTAAAACAAATTACAGATTTGAGTTCCTCTTTAAAAAATAGTTGATTTCAAAAAACAAATCACCCAAATCGGAGCTCCAGAAGTGAAGATATCGTTGATTTAAAATAATCATTTTTGGGGTTTTTTTGTGACGACAACAAGATTGTAGAGTTCATAACTTTGTACAAGGTGTTCAGATTGCTATCGGATAAATTCCATTGGACATATTATTTTAATATTTTTTTTTGTACATTATATGTGGTGTTTCCAATCGATATGCTCTCTCAACTCATGAAAATTCTATGAAAGGTTGAAGCCCTCAAAGTCGATATGCATGACCCCCTGCAAGGCATCAATGTTAGTCTACACGACCACACAGATAATTATCACAATATTCAATGGTCGTTGGTTCTCCTACAAGAGGAATATCTTATGGAAAACATCAGAGATGAATATAATGAAAAAATATATGCTTGGTATGATTTTGAGGTCGATTGTGATGCTTGGTATATGGATAGTTTTCATTTTTGGGATGACAACCACTTTCATATTTTATTTGATGACTCTACTCCACATTTTGTAGAGAACATCAATGTGACAAATCTGGAGCCAGTTATTATTATTAGTGTCCATCGTGCATATTCTACAGTGATATTATTCCTTCCAGATTCAACGATTCTTTCCCACTATGTTGATGGATTTTCTTATTTAGATCCACATGACATGTGTCAGTCTTTGGAGCATCGTTTTCAATTGGTTATTGGGTTTCGATACCTTTTGCATGGAGTTCACATGAACACTCGGACATGGGACCTTAGTTTACAATGGTGGTTGGACTATTTTAGCACAGTGGCTTTCATTTCTACATGGGACCCTAGTTCTTTAGTCAACTTCAGCACTATGGTCCACACTTATTCATGAGACCTTGGTATATGGTTGTACACCCTCATAACAAGCATTGAGGACAACGCTTTCATAAGGAGGATGGGATGTTATGTATCTAGAGAGGTAGTGGGGGGCTCAGAGGGTCCATAGTGATAATAGTGGAGGCCATTCAATGTAAGGTGGATTAGATCCACTATATTATTAAATAAGATCCACTATGATAGTTAGGTATAATAAATGTAAGAGGATTTACTAGAATGTTTTACTTCTAGAAGGTTTCTCCTCTAGAATGATCTTAGGTTGTTGGTAGCACTATATAAAATGGTTCAAGCAATGTAATGAGATATGAAGAGAAGTATTGTATTTGGAGCTGAAGTTCATTAGGAGGTTGCCTCCTCAAAGAGACAAATGAACATGAGAGGATCCTTTCCATAATAGGATCCATTGTATGGTGTTTCCCTACCTCAAGGGTTTTTTATCATAAAAGTGTGGTTTCTTCTATATTGTTCTTTGAATTTATTGTGTATTCAGTGTTTGTGGTGATTATATTTGTAGATCTACTCAAGTACTTAACATGTATCGGGAGCTTACCTGAACTCAAGCCTATCAAATCCTATCTAAAAGTAAATATTTTAAGATTAAATTACTTTTAATATGATTTAAAGAAGATACCATTAGTATATTACTTAAGTATTTGAAGCCATATTCTTAACTTGAAGCATTACCTTGTTGTTGTAACAAATTAATAACTTGTTAATCGCTGAGAATTCATAGGTCATGTTTGTAAGAGTGGAATTCGGAGTTTGCACTGTGATGGAATTCATTTGATTTGTCAACATTTCGAGTCAAGCCAAGGAGAAAGATAAGTGTATTTATAAATAATGCTGTATCATGTGTTTTGTCGCTGCCGACCTTCATTTTTACATATCCTGAAATTTCTCCTACACCAAAACCATAAAAACATTAAATCTTAAAAAATAAGATTAAAATATAACTAAACATTAAATCTTAAAAAATAAGATTAAAATATAACTACAAGAAATGAAAAATTACATTAAATAATAAAAAAATAAAATTAGAATATAGCTATAAGGAATGAAAAGATACATTAAATCCGGAAAAAAAATAATTAAAATATAGTTTTTTTTTGTAAGTAAGAAGTGTTGTATATTAAAGACCTTCCAAAATCACAGTGGAGTTCCAGAATACACCAATAGTCATACTGTAATTACTGGACTGCATAAGAGTTAAGCAGAGTATTGCTATAGCTAAGAAATAAAAGTTTTAGGTAAACTAGTCCCCCATTGAAACTAACAGAAACTATCATAACTGCAAATAAAACTACGAGCCTAAACACCTGGCAGGTAGCCCGGCCATGTGGCGTGGAGGTCCCCCGGCCAAGGTTCCTCCTTGACATACGTCACCTCATTCGCCCATTGCACCTCGCCTNNCACCTTGTCCGCAGCTCCCTCGACATCTGTCGTCGTATCCTGCAGCTGTCGACTTGCCGAGTCTACCTCCGGTATCAGACCATGACTGCGAAGGGAGGAGCCCTTCAACACTCGAGCAGAGTCGGGAGATGTCCGTCTGTGGCAGAGCCATTATAAGAAGCTCGTAAGGAGAAGAGAAGTGCATAAATGTGCATTTACGTCAGGGCTGGTTCTAATTAATGCTGGAGGGGGGTGACGGGCGGTGGCACGAGCCCGTCACATGGCTCCAGGCCTCGTGCACTGGTGCCAACCTCCACTGCGTGCCAGGTGTGCCCCAATAAAAATTTAAAATATAGTTATTTAGAATGAAAAAGTTGATTAAAATAATTTAAAGTTACAAAAACATAAAAAATAGTGTAACACATAATAATAATAATATAATAATACTTATAATACCAATAATAATAATCATCGTCGTAATAATAATTATTATAATAACCACTTAAAAAACAACCAAATACAAATCATCCATACATTAAACAATAATGAAAACGCAAGAAAAACGAAAAAATGAAAGACACAAAAAATCCATACATTAAACAATAATGAAAACGCAAGAAAAACGAAAAAATGAAAGACACAAAAAGATAAAGGAGAAATATAAATATAATAAAAATGGAACCCAAGAATACAATCCAATAATTATTGTAATTAAAAGAGTAACATAAAACACAAACAAGCTAATAAAACAATGTCAAGCAGAAAACAAGTAAAAGTAATTAAAAGAAAAATAAATAAATTATAATAATGTAAAAGTATTTAAAAAAATAAATAAATTATAATAATGCAATCAAGGTAACACACAAAGAGACAATCAAACACCACCTGTGTTACCTAATATTGATTTCCTTTCCTCGATCATTATTATAATTTTTTTTTTTTTATAATTACTTTTACCCCTTGTTTTCTGTTTTGTGCTTGACATTGTTTTATTAGCTTGTTTTTGTTGTATGTCACTCTTTTAATTACAATAATGATTTGATTGTATTTTTTTTTTTACACATTTTATTATATTTCTATCTCTCCTTATCTTTTTGTGGTCTCTATTTTTTTTCTTGGGTTTTCATTATTGTTTATTTGGATGATTTGTATTTTGGTTTAATCATTATTATGATGATTATTATTGATATTAAAAGTATTATTATATTATTATTATGTGTTTAATTATTTTTAATATTTTTATAATTTTAAACTATTTAATCAACTTTATAGTAATCATTATTATGATTATTATAGATATTATAAGTATTATTATTACATTATTATTATGTGTTCAATTATTTTTTATCTTTTTGAAACTTTAAATCATTTAATTAACTTTTTCATTTCTTATAGTTATATTTTAACCTTATTTTTTTGAGATTTAATGTATTTATAATTTTGGTGTAGGAGACCGTCATTCAGGATATGTAAAAATGAAGGTCTGCAGCTACAAACATGATACAGTATTATTTATAAATACACTTCTTTTTCTCCTTAGCTTGACAATTCGTTTTCTTGCCGATGAAGAGTCACAGCAGTGGGCTCCAAACATTGACAAATCAAATGAATTCCATCGCAGTGTAAACTCCGAATTCCACTCTTACAAAGTAATAACTTGTCAGCTGCAGGCCTAAAACGTTAAGTAATCCTTAGTTTATAATTTTGACTGCAAATGTTTCAAGTGCCACTCAACAAATCTAAAGATATTTTTGCATTTTTTCTTTAATTCCTTGGATGTGCAAAAATATATAAGTGACATCGTTATCTTCTGTTTTCTTTAGATTAGTGTCATCCAGTGATGCTTTTCCCTACTTACCATGCTTTAAAACAGAAAAATACATTGCAACTTTTTAGTGACTGTTTTTCATTAATCTCTTAAAAGGTATAACGAATACTGCACATTAGAGGGGGGCTCTAAAAGCCCCATTTCGTTGTCATTGTATTTGTTCCCTTCTTCTTCACCCAGTTTCCATTGTAAAATTGATGGAATTCTAATTCCTTCTCATAAAGAAATAGCTTAAGAAATAGATATAAGTTTATATAATAAATCATATTGCCACCATATACCACTAGTATATATAATAAATCAATAAAAAACTGCATATTAAGAAATAGATATAAGTTTATCAGGCTGTGGTTTAATTGTTGAGAAGTGTCAGCGTCACGTTAATCAAACCTTGGCGCACATAGAGTCCTAGATGTTAGCTTAATGGGTTTCATATGCAGCATTAATTCAGAAAAAAAGAAAGAGGTATAAACAAAGCTAAGGGAGCCTACTCATACATCTGCTATTGTTCTCTGCTTTCATCCACCCTTGTCAACTAGAGCAAGGCTTTCAGAATACCATTCATCATATTATAATCCACGCTTATTAGCTAGGGCAAGGTCTTGAGAAAACCCATTCATCAAATTTCAGTGGGAATGAAAACATCAAAATTAGTGTAATAAAAGAATAGACAGGATGACCGATTCACATGGTGTGATTAACACGAAATAGCATAGCTAGACCAGCTTTCTGAATCATTAATTCTGATTTTTATGCTGTCAAATACATCCACAATTTCATTTAGTGTAACACATCCCTTTACCTTGTTGAGTTCCAGAAGAAACACGCACATCATCCCATTAAACTGAGTTATGATTCTGATGATTTCATATCTATACATCATGCAGGGGTCATTTTATTTGCTTTCCACCCTCCTACAACACTTACTTTTGTCCTTTTTGTAACACTTCTAGTCAAGTATTTTGAAATTCTCAAACAGAAATCCATGTCATTTCTATGGGAAATTTATTGTTTTTGCTCCCAATCTTGCTCCTTGTATGTAAGAGCTAGTAATTACAAATCTTAAAAAGAAATTGTGTTGTGCACACAAACAAATATAGATGGAAATTGTGGGAAACTAAGATACAAGAGTCATGTACTATCATTTGGAAAACTTCATTGGTCACTGCCCCAAACAAATATATATGGAAATTGTGTGAAACTAAGATATAAGAGTGATGTACTTAATCATTTGGCAAACTCCATTGTTCAGTGACCCACGACCTTGTTGACATTAGGTTTCATCTTAGCTCTCTTTCCAAACTCTTAAAATAAGGTTTTCTTCCCTACTACATCAAAGGAAGAACGATCTCATCCTTAAAGTAGTGTAGTCCATAAATAAATCAAAAGGGATTAGTGTAGCAAAGGAACTTGACCTTGTGAACACTTTAGATCCAAGTTCTTGTTTAGGAGGGGTAATCATCATTAAAGGAAAGTAGTCACAATAAATAATTCAAGAGGATCATTGTTAGAAATTAAAATAAGGGAGTGATACTAAGATGTGTGTGGTCCATTAACCACTTGTTCGGTATTGAGTTTAGGAAAAAGAATGTCTTTGATTAAAAAATGAGTTACTTGAAGTTGGATGAGTTTTGTAAGATAAAACAATTTAGGATGACTCTGACCGGACAACAACTATGTTGAATAGTGGGGGTTAGGGTTTCAATGCAAGCAGATGATGGTGCTGCAATGGGTATATAATGTGTGGTTTTCACTGCTTGTGCTCAATGATTTCAACCTTTTCTAGGTTTTTTCTCACCATAATCTGACCAAACAATCTTTGTTGAAATTACAATTTTGGATTTGATAAAATTGTCGTATTTAATGTAAAAATGGATTGAATGCCCTCGAATACTCCTAATACACCCAAATTGTACAAAGTTAGCATTTGATATATGCGATTGCACCAATCCAAAATGATTCTTGTTGGAGTTTAAGAAAAAATGTTGTTTCCCCCTCTAGTTAGTTGAAGGACCAGGAAAAAGTGATTTCATTGAGCATTTAGACTACACCCTTCCAAGAAAAATTTCAAGAGGAAATGGAAAGAAAAAGGAAAGAGGAGTGCAACCATTATTCATAAGCGCAAGGATTCAAATAATCATTGTGACCATTACAACATAGATGACCACACTAAAGAGATGTGTCCAAAGCTTCAACTAGATTTGAATCCAATGTTAAAAAAAGGAGAAGCACAAGAAGAACATGGAAAACATGGGTAAAGTGATGAAAATAGAAAGTGGATATGATGTGAATGAGAAGATCGTGTGCCACAATGCAAATGGAGGTGGATATGAGCAACCTCAAAAGGAGGTGGATACAAGATACCATACATATGTATATGCTTTGTTTTATTCTATCTCGCAAACTAAATTCATAAAAGAAGAATTAGTGAATAATCCTTTAGGTTGAAATTGCATGGCAATCCTTGTTCACATCCATTAGGATGGGTCAATAAGGATGTTGAATTTTCTAGTAAAAAAGAAATGCAAAATCTGATTTTCCATTAATGCTAACTTCATTGATTAACTAGAGGTGGGTGCGGTCCCATTGTTTGTGGTCTAGTACTCAAAATCCCATACATGTACATGATGTAAGTTATCTTCATGAGGAGTTCCAATCAATACCACTTAGTCAAGGACAATAAATCCTTCATCATTATTTCCCACAAATCCGGTCTTTAGCCTACATGAAGGATATAGACCCAACTTTGAGGTTTAGGTGCCATAGAAATTATTCTAGTGGTCCAAAGGCATGTTTTGGAGCCAAAAACCAAGAACTAAGGGCCTAGGCCCTATAATTTTAGGGCACAATGGCCATGATTAGGGAATATACCACTATACATTCTCTATGGAACATATATTTGGCCTAAAAGAGTTACACATGCCCAAATTTGAGGTATTTTTTTGTTAATGGGCACTTGACTAGTCAATGAAAGTGGGGTGTTGTTATTTGTTATGACCATAATTGGGGTAAATATATAGTCAAATGTTTTTGCAATATGATGTTTTCTTGGAAATGAGCCTACATAGGTAATGAGGAGAAGTACTAGTGTATATAAGAGGTTAACATAATCTTTATCTCACACATTGACTTATGATTATCATACACATGTCTAAATACCTATGTAACTCATTGTAATAATATTTTTGGGAGGCATGGTCCATGTAAATTTTGTGTATGTAGGTTTATCATGCTTTCTTATGTAATGGGTTCATAACATTTGGTATTAGAGTAGACAACTCTTAATTCAAAAACTTTGAGGAGTACACTCCATTGTTAGAGATATGCTTTTTCTAGTCACTCCAAATTGAATGATACTTAAAGTGTTTGAAAGAGGACACACTAGAATATCTATAGCTAATATTTCATAATCAGAGGCATATAAATCCGAGAGTGAATTTCTATATAAGTTAGAGTTTCTACCTATTCGTAAAACCTTACCAAAACTAGTAGGACTCACTAAAATACACATATATTGAAATTTGAAGGTCCAATTTTAGTGAGAGTAGTGGAATATGTACAAAAATAGAACAAAGCGTTCAAAGAACAAAATTTGGATTTTTAAGGTGAAATTGACATAGATCCTATATAGACAAGATTTCTCTCCTAAGATAGTCTTAAAAGAGTAGGATTTGTTATATTATCTATAGCTTCATCTTAGATAATCAAAATTGAGTGAGGCTAGTGGAATTTAGGAACAAAAATTCCAAGATGTTATAAATATAAATTTAAGCAAAGTTTGAGTAGAAATTTTGGAGATGATAGTGATGATTACTATACATTCAAAGATCAACTCTGGTCTATTAGACTATAAAAGTAAACCCACTACTTTAATTTATCATGTCGTTTATGGTCAAATAACTTGGAAATGAAATTTCCATTCATTTCCAAGTTCCCTTTTTTATAGGTTAATAACTTATGGAGTCCAGTTTTATTACAAATGTTTTGATATTTAGATCAAATTTCCTTATATGTTGGGCATCCCAAGAGAGTGTTTTTCATCCTCTACTTTGTTTCTCTCACATATTTTACAAATTCTCTTGTTGCAAAGAATTTTTAGGTCTTCTCCAATGCCCAATTTCAATATTATGAATTTTCTCTTATCTTTGCAATATTTTTTTTCTTTTTTGAGTTAACAATAATAGAAAAAAGTTTTGATATTCTAACTCGAGGTTAGTGATTTATTAGTAGTAATTCAAGTTTTTCTTATTCCTAGTCTCCCTATCACTCCATTGTCCTCCACTATCTCCTAATAGTTTAACCAAGAAATTACATCTCTAGTCTAGCCTCTTTTAAGCGTTACTTTTACTAATTTTTGAAACAATGATAGGTGTTGAGAAGAGTAACTTATAAGGTTTTCTTCGATGTGTGGAATCCTAGCATGGTAGAGGACAATGAAAGTTAGCCAAGTTGATGTGTTCATCTCTTCCCTAAAGTTTACTTAGAAAAAAGTCACTTAAATGTGTTATATTTTAATGTTGACTTATTGAACACCTTTTATAAAGTTGAAGGTGAAAATAATTTAACTGATGGTATTTTAATCTTGGCCATCCATCTCATTGTGAGGATGAGGGTTGATCTCAGCCCTTAATCATTTTGGAGATAGGGTTTTCGCTTGCTCAATGGAGAAAAACCCTTAATCATTTTGGAGATAGGGTTTTCGCTTGCTCAATGGAGAAAAATAAGTAAACTTGGTGGCTAGTTGTATTATTCACTTGGGAGAGGGTGATTTGCAGAGAGAGGAACAAATCGCTTGAGGGTTTGCTGGAAGAGAGTTGTAGAGAAGACAAATGAGATATTTTTCAGGTGGATCAATTAGCTTTCCTTGACATTTGCAGAGGTCGTACTTTAGATCTGAGTGAAGGCCATACAAGTGACACAAAAGGCCATACACACTGCGCAGAGTTCGTATATTTCTGGGTCGTTTTTGTGATACTAAGGTCGATTTGATTGGGAGAGGGCCGTACATATTTTCAAGGAGAGATTGCTGGGGTTTCTCTCAGCTTGTTGGCTAGATCGATTTGTATTGTAAGATATCTCTATATTTTTTGTTGCATAATAAAAATCCACAAATTGAAGAACATGTTTTCCCACATTAGGTTATTCTCGGGGTTATTTGCCCAAAAATATTTGTGTCTCTCTTGGTTGTGATTGCTTTTATATTCTTCATTGTTGATCAGGTTTATTTTTCTACTGTGCATTTTAAAATTTTGTGAAGAAACATAGCTGTAACCAAAAAAGAACAATTTCAGAAATTTGGATTAAATGAAGGAAATACTTTCTGAATGAAATATTGGTTCATATTGATGGGTTTTAGAAATTTCACATGGTATCAAAGCCGATTTGTTGAAATAATAACATCAAGGTTCAGATTTGCAAAATAAAAGTTCATATCTGCAAAAGAGAAGTTCAGATCTGCAAAAGAAAAGTTCAGATTTGCAAAACAAAAGGGTTTATTACATCACAAAACCAGTAAGGCAACATAGGGCTTTAACAAAGAATCATTTTCAGCTATGGCCATGACCTTGAGAATGGAAGATAAGCTTCAGGGTGCTAAAATTTTTTCCACTTGGAAGGAAAGAGTTACTATGATCTTGGATGTCAATGATGTCCTTGAGCATGTGGATAATAATGATACAACTCCTAAAAATGTAACATTTTTGGTAGCCTGGAAGAAGGGTGAGGCTAAGGCTAAGAGAATACTCCTTGATGGGGTAAAGGATCACATAATCCCAGGAGTTGTGGGATGCCTTGAGTGACCTTTACCAGAGTAAAAATGAAAACAAAGTGATGGTGCTTCGGGAGAGATTGAGAAGTACCAAGATGGTAAAGGGGGAAGGTGTGGTTCACTACCTTACTCGACTTACAAATATTAGGGATGATCTAGTAGCAATATGTGAGAAGACTGAGGATTTCAAGTTGGTGCGTGTGGCACTGAATGGATTCTTGAAGTCATGGGATGTGTTCATGAGTGGGGTTGTAGCTCAAGATAAACTCCCTTATTGGTATCATTTATGGGATGATTTTTTATCAGAGGAGATTCTCCTTGGTCAGGTGAGTGGATCATCTACATCACCTTAAGTTGTGGATGAGGAGGGTTTGGCTGTTGCTAGTAAAGGTAAGGGAAAGTACAAAAAGAAGGGCTCCGGGAGTGGAGAAGGTAGCAATAAGAACATTCAATTTTCAAAAGTCAAGTGCTTAAACTGTCACAAGATTGGACATTTTTCCTCACAGTGTCATGAGAAGAAAAAGAGTAAGCCACAGATGACATCCTCTGCAGGTGTAGAGGAATTTTGTAAAATATTCGAGGAGGATTTCTGCCTTGTTGCATGTATGTCAAACTTAGCTTCTCTGAGTGTGTGGTATGTGGAAAATGGCGCCTCTTGTCATACGATAGGGTGTAACGAGTTCTTCAACAATTTGCAGGAGGGAGGTTTGAACCTCCATATTGAGCTAGGTAATAATGACCACTATACTACACAAGGCATTAGTACAATGACATTTTAGAGGGATTTTGGTAAATCCCTCCGCTTTGTTGACGTGTTATATGTACCTGGTCTTACCAAGAGCCTCATCTAAATTTATACCCTGGAGGAAAAAGGGTTATAGGTGACCTTCTGTGGAGGGAAGGTGTATATTAGACCAAAGGGGTCTACAACCAAGATGGATAAGGTGATTGGGTTCATAGTGAGAAAGTGTACATGTTACAATTTGAGTAATCAAAGGCATTGGTCAGTGTTGAGGAAAAGGTATGAAGAACCTTACTCATGCATTTTCAGATCTTGCCAGGCTAAGGTAAGATAGTTGGAAATGTTACTCGGAGTTTATAGCCTTAAAATAAAAGAAACAATCACTTAATCCACAAGTATTAAGTACAAGGGACCAAGGCTGGTTTTTTATGTATTATATGTAAATGTGGAAAGAAATAAACTAAGCAGAAATTACGTGAGTATATACATGGAGATAAAAGCAAAATATGAACCAAATAATTAAAATACATATGTGAGACTAAAATCAAAAGTCTGATTTTTATATTGATTTTATTCTAATATACAAAGCTAAATTCTCTTTACAAACCCCTGTGAGGGTAGGGACCAAAGTCAGATTTAGAAGCCTCCAATGGGAACCATACAAAAGACTCTGACAACAAAAGAAAACTGAAGCTAAATATTTGTATCAGCTTTGCACAAGATGCTGTCACTTGACTCTACAAAATATTCTTTATCAATCATGAAATTTAATTCATAAACATACAAGAACACACAAACTTCCAAAGATAAATCATACACCTTTAAAAAAAAACTGCTGAAATATATGATTTAGTTTTGAATCCTGCTGCCTTCAATAAGACCCTACTGTCATCAAGATGGTTAAGCCTTCTAGTAAACTCATAATGAATGAAAAATGAAAGTATCTCACAAGTATAGAGAAAACCTTATAGTAGAAGTTCTCTCTCTATTATCTCTTGCCATTGTCTCTTCATTTGATTGAGCTTTTATCTTTTATCAAAAAGTTATGGTAGTTCAACTACCTTTCTTTTGTTAAGCTTAATAACTTAACTAATTAGTTGAGACAAATAAATAATAATATATATAGGTAAGGGTCTAATTAAATAATAACTAAATAGGCGGGACCCCTTGTGACTTCCATTTTCAATTTCTTTTAATAATCATCAAAACATGAAGTATCAAACCCCAATCATTTGATTCAAACATCCTCCTTGTAACTCCCATTCTCATATTAATGATAAAATATTTTAATATCAACAAAATATATCATGACTATATACAAAAATGGAATTATATCCATGTTGTCCAAAACACTGTCTAAATATGTATTTGTTGTCCAAAACATTGTAAAAATAAAAAGACTATCCTCAATAGAAAATAACATTAATCAACATAAAAAAACGATATTTGCTATGAGAGACATTTGGTCTATTTTCACTGCTGTCCTCTTTTAATCTTTCTGTTGCAGCCTTAGGCTGATTGGAACCTTGAGGATGGATCTCGCTGATGACATGAGATCAATTGTCTTTGAGACGAAGATGAGAGGACACAGATTCAGAGGAATAATTGGATGACTTGGAGGGAGTGGCCACTCCTTTTCCTTTATCTAGCTTTGGCTTGGGAACATCATTTTTTAGCCTTTTACTTGCATGAGAAGACTATATGGGTGAGACAACATGATCAACTTGGGAATTTTGATTTTTTGGAGGTGGAGGAGGGGGTAATGGAAAAGACACAGTAGGCCAACCATGGTGATGAGCAACAAGTTGATGGACAATCTCTTGCCAACCATCACTAGGAGGTGGTTTTGGCTACATAGAAGCATGAGGGGGAACACAGATACCAAAAAAGTTTTGATGTGGCTGGAAAGAAGGCCTCTCAGGTTGAGGTTGGATAATCCTATGGCCAACTAGGTTGAAGAACCCAAATTGAAAGAGTTGATTTAGTTCCTATGGATCAACGTCGAAATGTATCGAAAACCGTGGCCTTCTATGGCCTCTCTGCCAATTATTTCCTCTACCTCTATTATCACCTCTATTAACACATCTTCCATTGTTGCCTCTGCTAAATAAACTCATCCTGAAACAATATTCCAAACATGTTATGAAAAACTCTTAACAATCCATGCATCAATGCTCTACCTAAATAAAACCAAAAGGTTGGCTCTATCATTCACCACACAAGCACATGCAATCCATCCATCAACATCTTAAAACTCAACAATCAATTGCATTTGAACAGGGAGTGGTAGGGCTATTGGGAAGATGAGGGGATTATAATGGGTGAAAAATGGCAACATGGATGGGAAATGACCAACGAATACTATTCAAGAAAATGCAGAAGTAATAGAAAATGTATCAATATCCAAACTTCCAACATCAGTGATCAGCTAGCCTTTTCTTTTGTTATTAATCCTTCCTCCTTTCAAAAAAATGAAATTCATAATAATAGAATAAGGAATGTTTTTAATGTATTTGGGAAGGCGGTGGGCATGTAATGAGAGAAAAAGTGAGATAATGAAAGGGAAAAAGACAATTACTGTTCTATTATATGCAATAGTATTTATTAAAAAAAATTTCATCACCATCAACTGCCAAAAATTTTCTTTGTCAATAATTCAAATCCAAGACACAACAATTTTTATAGTACCCAATATAAAATTCCAGGAAAGTTTCGGGACTGTCAAACTTTACAACTTCAATTTCCCCTTCCTTTTTTTTTTATTAACATATATTTTATAAGAGACTGTTAACATAGTCATTCAAAACAATTAAGACCATACTACATCAAGCGCACATGGGAGGCTGAGAACACAAGATAAAGCCATTGACCTTTCACTATACAACACTTGTATCACAACCTTCCATACTTGCTGCGTAAAAATATTGGGTTTGAAACCTCATATGAAATTGGTGCTCACCGTTTTATTTTAACATCATATAGCTTCAAAATCGACCAAACCCCCATGGAAAAATAAAAAACAAGTGATGACTTCATGCACATAACCAATATTATCCACTGTCGGGTTAATCACTATAACATATATTAAGACCAGAGTTTGAATCTTATGAATTTCCATACACTAGATAAAAGAATAGAGGTCTGGGCATGAAAAGGCGAAACATTCATAAGGTATTTGAAAAAAAACCATTTAACCATTTATTTCCAGAACATATTTTCCACAGACCTCATATGGTGGCTGTAAGGAAAATATGCCTATCTATTCACAAAAGTTGAATGATAATTTGAAGGAGCTGTGAGTCTTCCAAAGACTGGGTAAAGGGTATGGCGTTATGCAAGGAAAAAACAAATTGTTCTTTTGTTTCTCAGAGAAAAAACCTTGAATTTTAATCACCAGAGATGAGTGAAAATGTAAATCACTTTCCATAATTATTTGCCAACAATCATAGCAACAAAAGAAACACTCATTCTGGGCGCAACGCAATCACATAATCCAAACAAAAAAGAATTTTGAACACTATTCTCAACTTGAAACATTTAAATGTCAACAGAGGGGAAACTCCATATAAATGCAATTTGCACAACTGTGATAACCACATACATCCATTATAAACTTTGGAAAGAAAACACAGTCTATAAACAAATCTAAGAGCCACCTTCATGATTTTATTTGGAGCAGAGCTACAATTCATGAATGTAGATGTAAGAGCCAACATACATGTGTGGAGAAGGCCAGAAAACCAACAAGCACCACTATTCTTTCCAAGGCCAAGAAAAACGGAGGCAACACCAGCCAAAAAACCTAACACAAATGCGAAGCAATTGAGGGTGGTGACCTCAAGGTAGGTCTAGAGAAACGTGCAATAATTGCACGTCATTTCTCACATTAATTTCCATCAACTAGTGCCAAGTACGAGCACACCCAATACATTCAACGCATAGTCCATTACATTTGCCACATAGCATTTCAATCCAATTTTTTTTTTTCCTCCTTTCATTAAGCTCGTAAGTTTCATATGCATACTCAACACATAGCACCAAAACATGTCATGTCCCACATTCATTACTAGTGAAGGATTGCCACCTTATAAAACTTATCAATTGTCCATGATAATAACCAGTATACCATAAGTGCAATATGACACAACTATATGTGACTCATGCTTGGAGTTTGAATCAAGAAGTCAAAATATATGTGTAGAAAGAATAAACCAAGATGCTTATTAAAACATACATTTTCCTGTTTTCATTTATTTTTCAAATTAAATTGCCAACACACCCATCATTCATCCAGAAAGCGGTTTTGAATTTCTGGGTTTATTCCCAAACTGCAGAATCAATTTTGCAAGGTAGTCATGAGCGCAATTAATAAAAGGGTCTTTTATCATCATCCCATAACGGGGTCCCACCTATTTAGTATATTATTAAATATATATAAGTAATAAGGCATTGCAACCCATTTGCATACAGGGATTTCATGTTGTGATTTTTGGGCATCAATAAACTAGTGACTCCACAGGGAAATCTGTTCCCAACAGATTTAGAACTTAGAATGTTTGGTTTCGGAGAACAATATAAGTACTTAAAAACTGCTGAAAAGAATAGTTATGCAACATGGGGAAAAATATGGTTTAAGGGAAATAATGAGACGAGACTTCGAGGAATAACTTATGGAAAGTAATATGTATGAGGGGAGTTGGTCCTGTATGCATAACAATCGAATAAGACATAACAGATAATTCTTTTTAGACTTTCAAGGAGAATGCTTCTGATATGCTCTTGAATCTCATGATGGAGGGAAGAAAGGGATAATGGAAACAAGGAAGAAGACAAAATCAAGTATCCTACAACAGTATTGAAAGAAAAAAGATATTTCAGCGATGTCTGAAAGGAGTACATTGTGACAACTATATGTGTCTTATTTTTCATCGATCAATAATATTTACAGAATGACATTGTTATGGAAAAACTGATCCAAACTTTATTCCTAATTATTACGAGAAACGAACAACAAAAATTAAAACTCAACAAAAAAAAGAAAACAATAAGACAAAAGACTATATACAATAGTCATGTTTACACAAGCGTTAATGATCAAGTTGGTTCCAAATAATATTTCAAGTGGGAACCATCGCTCCTCCAAATCCTTTAGAAGGTATGAGTTTGTGCTCAGGATAAAAGCAATTTTGAAAGGACCTAGCCATAATTTTTGGAATTTAGAATGTCTCCCTCTTTCAACATGGGTTGAGTCCCATAGTGGGACTTTGTCATCAATCTTGAATTCAACAACCTTTGCTCGTTTGTTAAAATACTTTTTCACTATTTGCTGCCTTCTTTTTAGGTTCTCCAAGGCAACGTTTCTTTGTTCTTCCAAGGCTAACAATGCATTTATCCTCTGGGGAACATTAGAAGAATTTAATTCTTCAGTCTGTAACATCAACCGTAAGGAGGAAAGTTCTAGATCAGTAGGTATAATAACCTCTTGGCCATATACAAGTTGAAAGGGAGTAAAGCATGTACTTACTTTGGTGGTTGTGCGGTCTGCCCAAAGAGCATAAGTGAGAAGCGTGTGCCACTAGCGAGGTTTTTCTTCTATGATCCTCTTTATGATCCTAACCAGATTCTTGTTAGTGGACTCTGCTTGCCCATTTCCCTGAGGGTAATAAGCAGATGAAGTAAAATGCTTGACACCTAATTTAGCCAGAAATTGGGTCAATTTTGCATAAATGAAGGTTGGGCCATTATATGTAATGATCTCTAATGAGATGTTGAATCTGGAAAAGATGTTAGATTCTAGGAAAGAAATTACCTGCTCATCATGTGCATGTCTAAGAGGGACAACTTCAGTCCACTTAGTAAATTAATCAGTGTCTGTCAAAATAAAAATATGCCCTGGAAAAGATGGAGGATTGACAGGGCCAGTAAAATCTAGACCTCATTTAGAAAAAGGGAAGTCCGAGAGGATAGGTTGTAAGGGCATGGAAGAAAGAAGTTATTTTCCAGCGAATTTTTGGCACTTACCACAAGATCTTGTGAATTTATAGGAATCAAAGAATATTGAAGGCCAATAGTAACCATTTCTTATGATCTTAAAAGCAGTAGCCTTAGCAGAAAAATGGCCACCGATGTGAATGACAGAAATTGATGATCCATGGATTTCATGTAACAATTTATGCGCTTCTTCATCATTTACACATAAAAGTAACAAACCATCCGCAAACCTCCTAAACAAAGAGTCTCCTAAAATGATCTACTTGGAAGATTCAAGGCAAAGTCTCCTTCCCTGGTGAGAATTTAAGTTCTCTCGGCACCTTTGATGATGCAAATAATACACCATATTTTTATACCAAGGATGCTCAACTATAACAATATTTTGATTTTCAATATAGAATAGTGTTTAAAGAGGATTATCTTGATCGTCAAGTTCTTCACTTGGTTCAGGGTACTAAGCTAAGTGAAGGAATAAGTCTCATCCCTTGATTGTCTTCAAAGTCATGATCGTCAAATCATGTTCCTGAATTTTGGCAAGCCAATGTGCAAGTTTTCCTGAAAGACAAGTTTGTGAAAGCAGAAACTTGACAGCAGGTAAAGGGACTTTTACCTGTGTGTGTTTTCCCAAAATAAAATGGAGAAATTTTTCTATAGCCTTGGCAAGAGAAAAAGCATGTTTCTCAATATAAGAGTATTTGATTTCATCATCTCATAAACTCTAGCTCATGTAATCTATAGGTTTCTCATTGTTTTGGTCATCACTTTGTAATAGGATAATACAAATTAGTTCCTCGGTGGCATTGGTATATATGATAAAGTATTTCTCAAAATAAGGTTTCTCTAGAACTGGTGTGGAACTAATTTCTTTCTTGATCCTAAGGAAAGCATTCTCGACATCATCTGTCCAAGAAAAAAAATGATCATATTTCAGAAGATTATGGATTGGTTTAACCATGACAACAAAATCTGGAACAAACCTACAGACAAAATTAATAATGCCCATGAAATCTTAAACTTCTTTCTTAGAGGTGGGGGCAGGGAGGTTTATAATGGCAGTAATCCTCTCAGGATATATGTTCATCCCTGAATCAGAAACAATATGACCGAGGAGCTTGCCCTTCGTGACATCGAAAATAGATTTGGCAGGATGTAAAGAAATGCCAAATTTTCTGCAGCATGTGAGAACTTTTCTAAGATGACCAAAATGATCCAACCAACTCATAGAATAAACCGTCAAATCATCAAGATAAACTTGGATGATCTTACCGATTAGATCGTCAAAATCTATCTCCATAGCTCTTTGAAAAGTGACACCTGCATCAGACAAGCCAAAAGGCATATGTTCATAAGCAAATGTGCCCCAGCGTGTGGTAAATGTGGTTTTATACCTATCAGTCCTTTTTGCCTTGATTTGATTATACTCGGAAAAACCGTCAAGTAAGGACATCATTTGAGACCCTGCAACTTGTTGTAAAATCATTTCCATATTAGGAAGTGGAAAATGGTCTTTGACACTTGCTCTGTTCAATGCACGGAAATCGACACATAATCTGATATGGCCAGTAGTTTTTTGAACAAGGACCATATTTGAAACCCACTCGAAATACTTAGTTGGAAAGATTATATTAGCTTTCAACAATTTTTCCAATTCCTTTCTAATAGTGGCTTCGAGCGCAGGGTTAATACGTCTTTGTTTTTTCCTAACTAGTTTTACCCCTTCCTTGATAAGAATGGTGTGTTGTATGAGAGCAGGATCAAAACCACGAAGATCCTTGTATGACCATGCACAAACATCTTGAAATTCATGGAGTAATTCTGTGAATTTAGCTTTTTCTTCATCAGAACATTGGGCCCCTAATTTAATGATCTTTGGAGATTCGGATGTCCCAATATTCAAAGAAATGGTATCACCAAATTTCTTTTTCGACTCCAATTCCTTATGTGTTTCTTTGTTGCCTACATCACTTGACGAAAATGAACTTTCGAGAGGAGTCAAGACTTTAGGAAAATTTTCATCTTCAATAGATATGATTTCTTTGGGATTAAACGGTTCATTTTGTATGAAATCACAAATTCCTTCATCACTCGGGAAAACCTTCCATGATTCTACGTTATCAGGGATGTGAGGACGATATAGAGATTGAAACGTACAATCAGGTCTTTGAGGTAAAAGTTGTTGGGTAGGGGATGCTGCAAAAACAACTAGCCTAACAACCATTGAATTAAATTCCCTCTTAACATGAGTGATGTTAAATGATAACAGATTTGAAATGAGCATCTAAACAACTTGAGTATAACATTTAAGTAACTTGTTGCTTGGTGAATAAATTTTAGGTACAAGATTCACAACAAGTTCAGAATTAACAAAAACTGTAAGGTGGCCATAACCAAGGTTATATGCATTTTAGATGCCTAACAATAAGACCTCAAACTCGGTGACATTGTTTGTACAAGAAAACTCCAACCTATAAGAAAAAATGTGGATTTTACCTATAGGATAATATAGAATGATGCAAGATACATTACCTTCTTTTGAACATGAGCCATCAAAATGCATGTGCCACATGCCATCATATAAATCAATTGGTTCAAGCATAGTGTCACCCTCATCAACAAAGATAGAGTACACTCCCAAATTTTCTTCGAGATAGTTTACATTAGGTTGGGGAACGCTCTCTATATAAGGTGAAATTATTCCTTCCCTAAGGACTATATTGTTATTTCCATTCCGAGGGACGGACAAGTGTGTTCCATCAAGTGAAAGGTATCCACCAGTTAAGGCTTGCCAATCTCTTCCTAAAATAA
>CBVK0101185075.1:0-18963 GCA_900067695.1 Picea abies | reverse complement strand
TATTGGGTCCATTACCCAAACCTTTGTGCTACGGGTCTTTCTTCAAGTGTTGACATCAATGACAACCAACCTTAATCAACAAGTACAAATGGGAAGTTAACATAACCATTCAAGCTATGTGGCTACAAAATTTTCTCACTTAGTTTGGAATTGTGTTTCATCGACCGATCATCATATGATGTGACAACCAGAGCACTCTGAAGTTATGCAAAGATCCAGTTCAGAGGCAGTGGATGAAGCACATCGATATCCACATGCACTACATCTGGGAATTAGTACATGAGGGGATCATCGACTTACATTTATGTCCTTCAACAGAACAGACGACAAACATCTTCACCAAGACCTACCCTGAGCATAAGTTCCATTCTCTGCGAAGTTGTCTTAGAGTGAAGGCAACAATTGCCTAACAACTGTAGTTCTTCCTTTAACATACATTGTACCTTTAGGGGGGGGTTTCCCATAAGGTTTTCCCTCTTTTCTCACTTTTTTTCAGTGTATCTTTTGTATTTGGGAACCTAACATGGCCTCATTTCTGGGACCCATTCTTTATTTTCACCATAGTGATGTTCAGGGGGGGTGTTGGAGTTACTTCACACAAGCCTAGGATTTATTTTTTTAAAGATTATTTCTTGTTTATTAGTCATAATTAGTCATTATCCACTCTCCTATATTTTAGGAGATAATATTCCACGTGGAGAATATTTTCTTTCAGTTGACACTTTAGTTTGACTAGTTGAGTTGAGTTTAGATGCTGCATTGGTTTTGTCACCATTCAACATTGGGATCATCAGCATGATAATTCAAAATTACCTTGGTATCATCACCAAACTAGTGCATTACCCTTGATTCCCTGATTTAACTCCTCACTACTCTCTATTCATTCAATTAACTGAAGACTAGTTGACTGGTTAACTCAACTAGGTGGCAGTTCACTCCCGTAACTGCATGAGAGACTAGACTAGGTGGTAGTTCACTCTTGTAACTACTGGTTTATGTCTAGATCACTCTGTACCCCCACTATGGTGTATTGGTTCTCCTCGAGTGCACACTCATTGAGTTATATAGAGTATATCATGTGTAAATTATTCATTATTTCCATTCTTTCTCTCCTTCTTATTCTTTCTCCAATTCTCTCTGTAAATGTGTGTATTATTGTTTAGCTAGATCTATTATGTGTAGGTTCAACACATTTAAAATTCTTCCATATATGTGGAGTCTTTAATTTTCTTATCGTTAGGGGTTTTGGTAGCAATAGTGTTGGTCTTGATACTAGTTTGATCCTTTGAAGTTTCAATTCCAAGGTTTTTTTTATGACTGATAATATCCTTCTCAAATTTAATGGATTATTTAAGGGTAGATTCCACTGTATTTTTCTCATGCCTTTTAATAAATACAACCATTGAAATAGAGAGGTCTAAGGTGTAAAATTCAATAGAAACATCTTCAGGAAGTTTGGAAGCTTGGGGGATTTTATTGATTAATGTGAGAAACCCTTGATTGAAATAATTGACCTTTTCTTTTGTTTCGATTTTAATCCTCAAAATTTCAAGCACTAAGGTTGTTGGGGTATTTTCTTCACCAAAATTTTCAATAAAAGTACTTTCAAAAGCGTTCCAACTAGTGATTGAAGCTTGATATAAAGAGAAGTACCATGTTGATGCTTTATTTTCAATTGTGTAAGGAAATATTTTGCATACTACATCTTCATGTTGCACATTCATTATTCTAACAACAAGCATAAATTTTTTAAATGCTCTTTAGAAGAATCTTTCTTATCAGGGTAAAATTTAGGGAGGAACTTCTCAAGATGCTTAGGCATGTCATGGACCACCCCAAGTAATGCAACAACATCGGGAAATAACTAGGGATGGTTATTTGGCTAATTGACATTGACTCCATTTTTGGTTGAGTATTTATGGGGATTTATCCTTGTCCTTCTCTCTCTCCTTCGAGCATGTATTCAGGTTCACCTATGGGTGTTCTAGGTGGAGAGTTAGGAGGAATGGGAGGTTGACTATATCTAGTGAGTATGTAGTTTTCTATTTCAAATTCTGAGGGTTCCCAAACTCCTTCTAAAACTTGTAATATTTGGTAACCAGGTGTTTCGACATTTAGACTTCCTTCATTGGTCAAGAGAATTTGAAGGGATAGTTATTCCCACGTGCGGCTCCTGTGTACTTTGGGTACTAAAAAATCAATAGGGGGTTGTTCGATTTTCATACTCCACCGACGCGTTAACACACATTTACAAGGATGCATAACCATTCATTTAATTTATGCATCAAAGAAAGTTTGAGATGCCAACGATAAGGTTTCAGATAGAGGAAAACCTCATTGATTCTAGGTTTGAGCGAGAGTATTCTCAATATATGACAGAGGGTGTAAAACTTGTTCATGGTAGGTGTAGTGAGAATCAATTTGTTGAGTAGTGTTTATCAACAGAATTGAACGGGTAGGATTTTTCAACTTTTTAGTAGCCATTTAGTGTTATGGTTGTCCTTCTAACACCATTTCTATTAACGGGTCTGAATGGCTTGTCAAGTAGGCAAGGGAGAACACTCAATGGTAGGTCCCAATTATACCTTATCTTGTTTGGTATAACATTTATGACTGGTATGTGGGCCTGATTTCCGCTCTAAAATATTTTCCAATATGAATATGAAATTAAATCTAACTAATGTTTTCTAGAACTAATTTAAATGTATTCTATACTAATCTAACCTATCTTGATAAAGACAAAACTAAATAATATGAGCACAGTAAAGATATGTTGTTACTAGAAGTAGGCATAGTTCATTTATGCAAGTAACAAGCAAATATGACAATGAGAAATGATACAATAACAAATAATTGCATATTATACCCTTAACACTATTTCAATGCTCATAAGGAAATCCATGATAGGATAAATATCAAGAAAAAAGTGAAGAAAGAATTCATACAACTAAGTCTAATGACATTCACACAATAGACATGTCCGCAAAGAGAAGTCTGGAACAAACATATTTGAATCATAAATCTCCAAGATTCCTCTTTCCCTATTCATTCATGCAGTAAAAATATTGTTCCAATGTACAACATACCAAAAGTCCCTTGTTTGTTGTGGTGCCCTCTTTTATAAAACAAGAGGGACTATTTACAGTCAATAAATGGTATGATGTTAGAGGGTAGTTTGGACTAATCATTTCACCTTCCCTATTTGGATTTTACACAAGTGAGAATAATAAAAAAGAAAAATATTATTTACAAAATGAGACAATTATGAAAGTGTCTGCATCTCCATTTATCCGAATATTCTTTCCATGGTGTTTAGCCTTCTAATATTATCTTTATCTTTCTCAACTACATTTTCTCTAGGTCCAACTCACTATAACTTGCTTTTTTGTCACTTCCAAATTTAAGCTCTTCTTGGTCCTTTTGATGAAGTCCTTAGCTAGAGTGATCAGTTTTATTGTCTTGATCAAATGGTCATTGAAGACCTCCTTGCTAAGTTTTGTAAGTTGTTCAATGAATTATTGGCTAACATCCCTTCTTTGTTATACCTCTACTATTGTCAGTTCTATAGGGGTTGAATCATCATTGTTGGGAATAATTTCCACTCTGAATTCCTCTAGTATCCCATCAGAATCATTCTAGAATATCTTGTAGGAAATTTTTATTGTCTTTTGAATGTTTATGATGTCCTCTAAGAGGGGCTTCCATGTATCAAACAAAACATGGTATTTTATTTTTTCCTATAAGTGTAGAGTGTCAAGGTACTTGGTGGTTTTTGGTATACACTTTTCCAATCCACAATCCTATCAAAGGAATATTGAGCCTTTTGATATTTTTCTCTCATTTCCTCCATATGGCCAAACAACTTTATTTGATCTCCTTTTTTCCTTTAGATATCATTCAACAAATGTAAACATTTCTTTTGCACAAACTTCAACTATTCATTGACAACTTTGGAATCTGCCTTTACAATTTACAAGATGTGGACTCCTTTCTAATTTCATTCTAGAGCTTTCTCAAGTTTTTCTTTATCTTGTTACAACCATTGGATTTTATGTTCCATCTGTTCAATATATTTGTTGGCTTCCACCCGTTCTGTTTGTAGGATAATTAATTCTTATGCATGATTTTTATTCTACTTCTTTGTCTCATTTATGTGTGCCAAATTGAGGGCATCCAATTCTCCCTTATGGAAACTTTCATCTATTTCAATTTTATTTTCATAATTTGCACTTGGTTTATCAGTCTAGATCTGTACCGCCTTTTCCAATTCCTCTTTGTGTTTCCTCTCTGCTAAACTGACAACCTCTTTGATTTACTAAACAATCTTATCCTTCTACATCCTTAACTCTTCCTCCATTTCAACTACCTTGTCTTGCAATGTATCTAATGCAGCAACCAATTCATACACAAACATTTCATTTTCACCTACAAATGCATTAAGAGTAGAGGCAATCTGTATGGAATTGTCTTGAGGGTCTGGGCTCACCTTCCATTCAATGGATCTTTTGGAATATCCATGGTTGATATTTGTCTCTCCACTTTTCATTTTTTTTTACCTCTTCTATATTCCCTTGGTTTTGTTGTTGTAGTAATAATCTCCCACTACCACTACAAGCTGGTCTAACTCTAGAACCTAAGAGGAAAAGGAAAACTTTCTTGGTACGACCATTAGAGGGGTAGATCCTTGAGGAGGTATGTCAACAATACCAACACTAGGGGTTTCTCTAATATTTTTGGTTTCATCCAGTTTCCTTTGTCTCTCCTTTACTACTTCTTCATCATCCTTCCTCTTTAACTTGGATTTAACAACCTTTTGTTGTTCTTCCTCTTCTTTATTTTTGTTTTTCTCTACTTTTCCTGCTAGCATTTGTTTCTCTGATTTTTTTTCCAACCTATTTTCTTCCTTCTTTTTCTGCTCTACATCTGCTAGTCTCTCCAGCTCTCTTTCAACCTTCTTCTTCCTTTCTTCTATAATTTTATTCAGTTCTTCCTCTCTCTTCTTCTTCTCATCCAATATGGTTTTATTTTTGTGTTCATATTTATTCTTTCCTTTGACTTTATGTTGGCCATTTTTCCTTTTATCTTCTATATATGTATGTTTTCTTTGGTATTCCTCTTCTTCCTCTTAGGACTTCTGGTGTCTTTCATTAGCTTTCCTCTTTTTCTCTACTTATTTTGCTTCTACATTTTCCTGGTCCATTTCTAAAAGAAAAAAAAAAAAATGGTTATCTTCCTCTTCTCTTCTTTTTCCATCATAATCTTATCCTTACTTGGATCATCTAACAACATGTGTAATACTTATTCAAATAATAAAACCCCTTTAAAGATCTCCCCTGGATATTTTACTTCATGAATCATAGGGTGAGTTTGGCCAACATCCTTAAAATGATTGATTCCTATATATTTTCGGTTGTTCCCTTTAGGTTCTCATGTACACAAGCATATATCTTGTAGGGATTTAGATTATTTCCTAGAATGAGGGCCATTTAATAAATTTTACCTTCCTATATTTATGGGGAATGTGGGCCAATGTTTCTTAATGTTAGCTAAGAGGAACGAGATTATGTCAGTTTCTATTGTTTGGTAATCGATCTCTCAAACCAACAACCTATTGAGGACATATTTAGGTAGGAGATGTGGGGCCTCAGAGCTTCCATAGACCCTAATATATGTAATACTTTCCCATATACCAATATGTAATCTTCTTCAAGGTTGCTAGGGATTCCTATGATATTTTATATGGTGGGTACCCAAACATTATGGTGTGTAAGGGAGAAAGGAAGTAATCACATATGCCATATATGTATTTTTGTATAATTGAAATCCCATATCTCAGAAAAATAAACATGTATAGGTGGGTGAATAAGGTTCCAGTTCCATCCAAAAGCATGGAAATATATGGCAGAGCATATTGCATCAATTAGGAATGTAGACATGAAGAAACTAGGATTTTTCATACCTGAGGCATATTTGAATTTATGAAAAATGTTGAAGGCTATTATGTCTTCCCAATAAAAAAATTGGACCATCTTCACCACTGTGTAATCCATTGGAAACCATTCCATCTGAAAGTGGGTGCTTGTTTCCTCTCCATACAGCTGGCATATCATATTGTTAAACATTATGTAGGGTTTCTTGAGTTCCTGAGTAGGGATTGACCATTCTCATTTCTTGACCTTCCTTTATTCATTGCACCACCAATCCTCCATTAACTATTCAAAATATTTTTTTATCCCTTATGAACTTTTTAAAAAATGATTCATTCAGGGAAACTACTAGCATTGGGAGGTGATATCAAACTCTATGTACTACAACCTCACAGATGTTATCTGAAGCTTTTATTTTCTCATTATGGTGGTTGTTTATTTTTTGAGGTGCGTGAGGAACCATATTGCTACTTCATTATAGGGGAATGGTATCAGACGACCAACTATAAGGTGAATGCAACTCTTCCTAATATTTTGGTAGACTTCCAAGTTTTCATCTTCAGGACGGAAGTCCCCATCGTTGAAAATTATGTATATTTAATCATACCAGGGACAATGACTCACTCCATTGAAGAATTTTGTGTCTATAACTAGAATTTCATCTGAACTCATAATGGGTGGCAATACATTTTCCATGGGGTTTTTCCTCTTTTGGTTTGTGGTCGCGAAATGTTGTTTTCTCAATTTCTGCAATAAACAAAACCCACATAAGTTGATCAGACTAATAAAAAAGTATAGATAATCGAAATTAATCCATTTACATATTTATCGTCCTAAAATTTAGTATAGGTCTGAAGTTAGCTCGCAGTCACAGTATGCACATCACATTTTTTTACAAACTTACAAAATACGACTGAAGTTCTATTAGGGTCAAAAATATCTTATGTATCCATAATTTACTCTAAATATTTTGTAATTAATGTTGAGTGAAAGACATCTTGTTTTTAGGTGAAATAATGTATCTTCATTAATGCTCTCGAAGGTACAAATCCTCTCAAATTTGTTTATCGGGTGCATAGTGGATGGGAGATCGAGCGTGAAACATTTCCCTGATAGTACTATCAGGAAGGTGTCTTATCAAAATGTTCTATTACGATGTCTCAAGGTTATCTTTCCCTCTTATGGGAAGATTTCGAAGTAATATTCAATTTTCACACTATGAAACATGCTAGAAAGAGATGTCATATATTTGAGTGTGTCGTTCATTACTCAACATGCATAACATGCTTGTTTATTTCAACACTCCTTCATTTCACATTATCTTTATCGGAGTTCACCATCGGAGAGGAAACATAAGGTGAAAATATCATTCTGATGGAGGGAGCTGGATATTTTCATTAGAGTAGGTTATCAGAGAGGAGCCATCAGAGATAAGGATCTATTGTGGTTAGTCCTTGTTTCTATGGAAAGGTATCAAGAGAATATTATCTGCTCAAAAATTGTGCTCATATGGTAAGGCTTTACTCCCAGGGAGGTTAAAACACTTAGATAGGATGAAATTCATCAAATTGATGCTTCCAAATTATGTTGGTGGTTAAGTGAGGGACCCACTTCATATGTCTAACATTTACCATGTAGACTAGTTCTTTGGACCAGTAACAACTTGACACATTGACATGGGATAAACACTTTATGGTATAGTGGAGTTATATGCATTGATATGTTTTATTAGAGATGATCTTATCATATTTGGTATTTTTCACAAGGTGTAAACCTTTCCAATGAGGAGGACTCTGAAAAAAATGATCCTGATAGTGCTATTGGAACTAGCTCATTGGATAGGAAATTGGCGTTACATATTACTTCACTCTGAGGAGAAATGTTTCGATGGAGATTAATCTGATAGCCATCAGACACAATCATATGAGCTATGATTTTATTTTAGTACTTAGTAAGAATTTAAATTCACTCATTGAGCAAACGGTTAATCAAATGTAGGTAGAAAACTCATAAAAACTTTGACTATCATAGGTTCTCTTGGGCTAGAATTAGGGTTACATAGACACTCCTAGTGTATTGTATCAACAAAGAATCAAGTTAGTAGTGATGAAATTTCTTGCTCAAATTTTAATAAGGGATACCCACTGAAATACTATAAGGTGGAGAATTTTAGTGGGTAGTTGTTGGGTCACAACAAGACCTACAACCAACGGCCTTATATAAGTGGTCACTAGTCATGTATAGTGTAACCAATGACTTGTGACTTTGTCTTCAATAGTAGACAAACAACACTTTGAATTTTTTTTGAGAAATAAAAATATCTCACTTAGATATGCCAAATATAAGAGATCTACTCTCTAGGGGAGTGCTAGGGAAGATAATAACTGACTTAGAAATAAATAACATAGGTAAATTGGAAAGGGAATATAAACTACAAAATAATCAAATAGTCTTCCCCAATGGAGTCACCAATTATGTTATAGATAAAATATCACCAATTGGATAGTAAGATCTCCCTAGGATCTGCATACTAATCCTAGATAGAGAATGGGATATATTTCTATGGTTTCCCTAGAAACAAGCATGTAGATTCACAATTGTACAAAGAAATGGTAGAATGACATACTTTAATACTAATGGTCATCCTCGCATGTCTTGGTTGTTGCAGTCCTAAAGTTCCAACTCCAACTCCAACTCCAACTCCTACAACCTATTTCTTCCACACAAGTGATAAGAAATTCCTTTCTACTTCTCTTCTTAGCATTAGAATCCTAGATCTAGCTTGGATCTAACCTGATCTATGAGAAAATAAACAAGATATAAACATTTATAAATGAAATACAGGTATTTATAGAGGAAAACTAATGATCTATTGATTAAAGTGAGAGAAATACATCTATGCAATTACCTCAAGGTGTAGATGCACTCCTTGTGCCTTGTTCCTTTCTCCTAATCGATTTTTCAACCAAGCTAGGAAACCTGACTACAATTGATCTAAAATGGAAGAGAACCTGTATATTTTGGTAGCATAACACTGTGAATGATCCTTCCTCCACATGCTCAATATTTCCCTTCCTTATATAGATTATTGGAAGATGATTTCTTATATATATTCTAGAAACCAATGGAGACTTGAAGACTATGATTTCCAAGTTTCATGCCATGAAAAGCCAACTATCCATCACTCTCCTCTTTGAAACTCTCTAAATATAGAAGGTTACATGGGAGGTCACTAGTTGCACACAGTCAACTAGAGACATGGTTGCATGTTTTCATATCGAGGACTAATGACTTGTCACATCTTTTCATATATATGAAAAGTGACCTCTTCAAAATTGATTGAATTATTGAGAAGAAGTGTGTGTTTCAGTTGTCATGTTTTTTGTGTTCATCTTGACACTATAGGTTGCAAATTAAGTCTATGAAAGAGGGTACCCATTAGTTTGAGGGGTCTTCCTTGAACAATCAAGTGTTCATGTGTGAGTAGATGGAATCCTTTCATACTCAAGCTCATAACTACAAAAATATTGAGCTTGGTCCTATAAATAAGGATAAAGTACCCTCTTCCTAGTCTGGTGGCCTTATCCAGATAGAAAAGACATCATTTGAGATATTTATTCATCCTCCAAAGGGTATTCTTCAATGAACGACACATAATCCAAAGACACACACAACCCACAACTATAGCATTGTGGAATATTTTTCCCGGGAACCATGTGCCATGTCGTCTCCTGAAGTTCTACAAAGATACTTGATGTCATGTGAGGCATTTTTGTCAGCCATCGACATGGTTCAACCCTCAATGTCCAATTTGATTTCATTTCATTTGGACCAATCTCATCATAGGATATCCCACCAAATTTATTTTTATATTCAAGTGATAGTCTGTGTGAAAACAATTTATTGAATGCTTGTTGACGAAGGAGCCTCCATTTATATAATGTCCATATCATGTTAGAAATATATCAACTCTCCAAAGATCAAACCATCTAAAAACATTCTTAAGGAGTTTCATGAACAAATTTTTAGAACTCATGGTATCATTATTGCATTTCCCATATATTTAGGTGGAAACACCATTTCCATGGAAGTTGAAGTGGTTGATGCCCCTCTAGAGTACAACCTGCTACTTGGGTGCACTTGGTTCTATGAGATGAAGACTGTCATATTGTCATTATTTTGGCCTTTTCTTTCCTCATCAAGGGAAGTTCATGACCATCGACCAAATTGCATACTACATGCCTAATATTAGTACCAATGAAATATCCAATGTTCCCTTTGTCAATGATTACAAGAGTGTGCATCAGAGTGTTGGCATGGGGATGTTTAAATATTCCTTGTTGATGGGTATATTCACCCTTACCTTGCCACATCCTTCCTCAAATGTGGCTCATATTAACATGATCTCTCCTATTAATAGTGGATCCCTTGGATATTTTGATCCTTGGGTGATACCTGTTGATGTTTTGGTGGCTGGGAGAGGTATTTTCCTCCTAGACAACCTTTATTAGAAGAGAAGAAGATTCCATAAGAAACAAAACCATTGAACAAATGTGGAAATACTCCAAAAGTGAAGTCGACCAAAAAGAATAAAGAATAATAAAGTCACACCATCCTAGATGAGAAGTCGACCCAGTAAGGAGGTTAGTAAAACTATAAATACAAGGCACCTTAGATCATTTGATACACTCACTAACACTCTCTCATCCACATAAAAGGAAGGCACAAGTATGAGGAAGGTGAAGCATCAACTACAATAGCATAAGTTTCTTATTGTTTAGTCTTTTTGGTAACTCCCTCTTGTGTTCTACCCTTGGTATACGTGCACTACTCTTGTATGGTGTTGTTGTTGTAGCTCGGGTAGTATTTCTGGTTGTATATTTATAAATAAATTTTTCTAGGGTTTTGTTGAGGGGTCCTAAATCCCTTTAACTCAACAGTAGGAACCAAACCCGTCACCGAGGTCCAATTAGCCTCTGCATCATTTAATGGTTGAATGGTTCTCCATATCTTGCGATTCGACCAATTAATCGATGGGATTTACGTAGTGATTGGCAAGATGTCTTCTTATGAAAAGTTCTCCTTCAATTCGAACGTTCTCTTTTTGTATTTTCTCTTATAGGTGGGATTGATACAAGATGAATGCTGGTATAAACCAATAGGGTAATAGAGGGGGAAGGACTTAACTACTGAAGAAGGCTGAGCTTGGGATAACCCTCATACTCAAGCATGTAGACAATGATTCTTACACCTACAACAAGTCTAGTACTAATACATTAACCCATTGGTGGTCCAATAAACGATGGAAAAAAAAATTGTTTTCTTAACTCTAATCATCAATCACATATTAACACAACGATTTAATCTTCATCATTAGAGACAAGAACTATAAACATATTTAATTAGATAACTTATCAACATATTCAGAGGCTCTTACTCATTACAACATCCATTCATGAGATGAAATCAGAAATAATTCTTCTTTAGATCCAATATTCATAAACGCTTTTGATGAAAAATAGAAAAAATCTTCGTCTCTGGTCCTAAACAAGACTTCTGAAATAAGGAAGCTCTGAAATAGTTCTTTAAAATCCAAAAATGAGGTTCTTTTCTAAAACCATCGACCTTTTCTAACTGTTCTATTCTCTTATTTATAACTTATTATTAACTAAAAATAACTATCAAAAGTGCATCTAAGTAAAACAAAAAATTGCCACATGGTGCTTTCATCTCTCAGTCTCCTAAGATTCATCAAATGATCTCACTTGAGTGGATGACTCTTCTAATATTCTGACCATTTAATGAAGATTTCCTCACATGTGTTGGTGTACGAGACACTATGTTGGTCCATCTGGGCCTAAAGGATCTCCTTTATCTCCACTTCTCGTGCCCAATATTTGACTGATTTAGCTCTATCCAAGAATTGATCAGGTAGCTCCATGAACTAATGTACTTTTTCCTGGTGCCATGTTCGCCACCTTTTATATCTCTGCAGCCCACGATGAGTCTTGTTCGTCATGTAATTTGACTATTTCATGCAAGTCAACAATGTCATCGGGTGTGCCAAATTATGGGAGGCCAATGTCTCTCATCGCCCGGTTGATCTTGGTCCAACTATTTTTGCACTCAGCCCATTTATTTTGGATTTCTTGGTGATTTTCTTGGGCCATTTTCACCTAGTATTTAGCTGACTTCTTTATGCAATCAATGTTGTTATCCCTTAGTATCTGAATGTCGTGTTCTTTAGCGTCTTGGTTGTGTTAATTGACACTGATGTATTCGATCCTTTCCACTGCTTGGTATGCTTTCTCATACCATATTTCCATGTGTTTTCACGTCGCCAATGCCATGAGGGTGTCTTCTTGGAAATCGTCTATTCCTGCAGTGAACATGTGCCACTCATTTATGAATTTACTGTAGGCGTATTGGAATTTTCTTCTTAGGAACATTGTGGCCTGTGTGGAGTCCTGATAATATTTCTCCAAATGACATAGATGTTCCAACTCCTTCAGTGCACCATCCAACTCCGCTTCATCCCTTTTATCTCTATCCAGGGTGGCATCTGTTATTTCCATCCTTGTGCCGATAAGCTTAGATGTCTTGGCCTGCTCCGTGCTAATCATTTTTTCCTATGTGGTGATGACGATGGAGCGATCCAAATTAAGCCTCCTCTTCTTGGTAGTTATCTTCATGATGGATTTCCTCTTCTGGTCATAGGATATGGCTTTTATATCAGCAACCTCATCCATGGGTTTGGGGATTTGTTGATCTCCCCGAGTAAGCATATTTCCCAAGCACCCGACAATGTATATTTGTTCAAGACTGGGTTCTTGAACCTCTTCCCTGTGTTCCTAAGGTCTAACCTATGGTTGTTTCTCATTGAGAAGTAAAGTACTGACTGAAATTGAAGCATCATGGGCAGTCTCTGTACTTACTTGATAATCGGCTATTGAGATGTCAATTTCTTGCTGTGGAACTTCTTCTTCTTGTTCGCCCGACCCTAGATTGTCCTTCGGGCTATCGTCCTAGGTCTCCAGTACATAGAGTAGCTCAGTGTGTAAGACACTCTCGACCTCCTAGTCATTTTGAGGAAGGCCTTGAATTTTAGCATCAAGAGCTGGGGAAGATTCCTTCTCGGGTTCCTTTTCCTTTGTGATCTGCATCGAAGTCACCAAAGGACACCTTCGAACTCTCCTCACCATCATAGATTGTTATTAAGTCATGGAGGGGGTTTGGTGCACTTTCTCTTCCAGATGTTCTTGCTATCTCTGGTTGAGCTAAAACATCCCCTAGTGATCTGGCCTGTGGTGTTGTAACTTCAGGGTTATCTAACCAAGTGATTTCATCAATTTGTATTACCTCTGGGACACTTGGACCTACCTGGCTTTCAATTGGGTTGTCAACAGGGACCGTTGTTATTTCTACGAGGTAAGGTTTGTCCTGAAAGTGATCAATTAATCTCTGTGCTTGTTCTATCATGAGAAATCCCCTTTCCTTTGCCTCTGGTGTCATAGGAAATCCCCTGTATTGCACTGGAGCCACCAAGGAAACCTTTGTTTCTTTTTCTGCTCTGATTTCTTCCCTGGCTCTCACGGCCTCTTGATCCGACTGTTCTATTGTTGTCACCTATTCATCCAGGCTCATGGCCCTAAACCTGGTCATTTTCAGGTCGACCATCCTTTGTACCACCTTGTCCCACTCCTGGGAATTTTCTTTGAATACTCCATCTTCGAATTTGTCGTGGGTGTACGGACAGTAGGACCACACTTGTGAAGCATGTTGCAAGACTAGGCCCTTTCGATTGTGCTTGTGGAATCGACCCGTCGGGAATCTGAACTTGACTTGGCTCAACCCTTCTTGTTTGGCTTGAGCGGTATCCTTTACCAAGTAGAACCCTACATGGAAACAATAGGGTATGAATGCTCGTTTCTTGTCCTTGACCAAGGCGGCGTTGTAGCCTTTCAAGATGGTTTTATAGCATATTTATCCTATAGAGAGCCATCAGATAGACGTATGACTGCCTTAAATTTGTTGTCCCATACCAACCAGTGATCTGGTTGGTGAACTTCTTGTCCTCCCTCCACCATGAGGCCATAACCCGGTTGGTGTCATGGTGTTCGTAGAACTTCACCACAAAGTCTATGTTTAGACACTCCTCGAGGTCTCTATGTTTTTAATACTTGTGAACTTGTATCGGGAGGAAAAATCTGACACACCCACCATTTTCATCATTGATTAGACATGTATGTGTGTCTGTGTGGTCGATGATCCATTTAAGAACATCTATGCAGAGAAAAATGGGGGTTCTTCTTGTTAACATATGTATATGTGATCGTCGGATGTTCGGTAACACCTGGTCATCAAGCACCCTTACATCTCAATCACTGTGTGGGACATATTCCAGGTACTCTTCTTGGCTAATCCAGCTAAAGAGAAACCCCCAATGTGGGAGCCCCATATTGGACCCTGTGCTTGCCACTGTATCACCAAAGGCCGAAGGCTAGATGAAAACCTTTTTCATCATTGTATTAATGACAAGTTCTGGCCTCGGGGTGTATTCCAATTGTTTTTCGATCCCTGGAGAAGATCCTTCGCCTAAATCTAGTTCTTTTAGCTTTGGTTCCCTCAACAATCATCTAGTAGTTGCCTTTCTTGTCGGCATTGTTCCTGCAACTTAAAACAAAATTTCAGAGATTGTGTAAAAACAAAAACCAGATAAGAACATATAAATTATAGCCATGTAAAATTTACAGACTCGGATACATACCTCTGGATCTTGTTAAAACCTGGTTATTTTGATAATCATAGAGTTGATATAGCCTTCGAGTTACTCGTCTTGCTCCTTCGGATGCTCTAGAATTTTCTTATGTGCAGAATGATTTTGTTTACAATGTCTCAAGAGAATTTAAACAGGTAAGATATTATCGTGTCGCATCAACCATTCAATTCAGGTTATGAGTGAAATTTTAACAAATCTTCCATCGAATATCTATAACTCAAATTCATCATGGGTTGATGGTGGAGGTGCGGGTGGTGATGTGGTCTATCAATGATTTTAAACGAACTATTTTATTGGCACACGAGGTAGCACCTAATGCACAATTGGTTATTAATTAGATCCTTAAATGCTCAAAATATGATCGTATCTAATGCTAAAGCATCCCATCATGTTTCTCTCTCAGTGGGTGGATCAGGGATCAGGGGTGTGCTATGAACATTTTCATTGATAACCTCCTACAAAAATTTCCTACATCGATCGATTTTACTGTACATTGTTGGCCTGACAACGCTTACTCGGAGGTGTGACTCAGACATATGGGGCCAAGGATAACTCGGGATAGCACTAGACGTACGAGCATCTTACCTGGTAAAGACACGTGGCATTGAAGACCGATGACTTAATTCGTAATCGAAGTCAGTACTTTCCTTAAGTTATTCATTCTAAAAAAAACCTTATCTTTCTGATGCTGAAAAAGTATCCAGGGTCGGCAATCAGAGATAAACCTATCAAGTGCTTTCAAATTGACTTCCTTGAAAATTCCTGATGCTGAAGACACATCGGGAATCGGTGATTGGGAATAACTTTTATCGTGGTCAGAATGTTTGTTGCGATCCTTCTAGGTTTTACCTGATTCCGATAAGCGGGTTGGGCATCGAATATCGACAATGTATTTTCATCTTTGTTAAAGCTTGTCCCATACCGTATTTTACCAATGTTGAAACATAATCATCTATTGGAGATATATTTATGCACAAATAAAAACTTCCTTTTGTCAATGCCAACGAATATCAATGCTTGGCAGCTAAGGTTTTCCGAGTGGTTCCTTTTCCTTCTTTGAATTCCTTCCGATGTCGACCCTGAGTGTGCTCGGTGAAGTGTTTGGCTATTGATTCTTTATTCAGGTGTTAAGGTATTTTTTAGTCACGAGGTTTCATAAGTTCAAGAAAACCTGAATGGGTGATGAGATTCATAAAAATAAGCAAAGACAAAACTTTTTATAAGAATGAAATTGAATCAGATAGTGCAGAAGATCAAGAGGTACCCAAAAAAATAAAAAAATGATAGAGGAATTTTTTTAGGTTGTGTTGAGTGCTCAAAAAATGGTGACTTACTGGGTGAAATAAAAATAATTGTTCCTACCTTGGGCTCCACTGATGCAAAATTTGGCTAAGAACTTAATTGATTTTTAATTAGAGATTCTTTTATCCTTTCATTTGAACTTCCTTGATTGATGCATCTGGGCCTTCCTGTGGAGTTTTCAACCTTTATTCCACCTTCATTTCCTGTAACCATGCCTAACTCCCACTTTGACAAGAGTTGAGTAAAGAATTCATTGGCCCCAGGCCCTTTATTTATCCTTATTCCCTTGCTATGGTGTTGCTCCACTTCCAGCAAGTGTCCATATCCCTGACGAAGCCACCTCTCATCACAGAACTTGCTCCACTGCCATCAAGAATCCATTGCCCCAAAGGATTTATATGCATACCCTCTCCTAATGTGCACTCATTTGATATGGTTGCTTTTATTTTGACATAATTCCCTGAGCAAGTGGGACAGGAGGACGTTCGTTCTTTGCAAAATGAGATGGTTAAGGTGAATTTTTGCTATCTCTGTCTTCCATGTACATGTAGTCCTTTCCATCTTATCACCCTTCCTTTAAGGTTTTACCAGACCACCATGGATACACTTCATCATTTTTTCAAGGTTTTTCATCTAAAGGTTAGATATAAAACTCTTTAAAACAACCGCATGTCTCCTGACGCTTCTTGTGTTGTATGTAAGCGATGAGTTAGGAACAGAGTTCGTCATATCACATGAATTGAGGTCAACCAATGTTTTACTAAAAAAAATATTCCAAAGCATAGAATTAATATAGTAAGAAACAAAAACAAAAATGCATTTCGCAACACACATTGTTAGTATGGCCTAAATCCTAGTTTTCATGCTACCTTAGATTTGTAATTATTATTTTTTATAAAATAAAATGACAAATGGTTTGTGCCTTAAAGTGCCTAAATCTAAAGTTTCCAAAAAATCCATAACTCAAGCTAAAACTCCAAGTATGCATATTGTGTGTGTTCAACTCAATGACATAAATCAGTTACAAGTTGACACACAATCCACGAGCCAAGCCATGATCCAAACCATAAGTCATGTTATGTGTCGACACATAAAGAAAGATAAAGTCATTTGATCAAGTTACAAGCCAGGTCATGACTTAAATTGAGTCCACATGTCAAGACCTAGTGCTGAGCATCAAAGTTCCACTCTCTGATTGAATGATCTATCCAGCAGTCAAACCCATGTGTTGAGTGTATTGTCACATTTGAAAAACCCAACTGAATATTTAGGAAATCGACAACATTTTTCATTAGGTTTTTTCGGATGATAGAAGGCAATTTTTGTTTATGTTGAGGATAGTTGTGTTTTTACAGTGCTTTGAATGGTTGAGGGCATCAAGCCATAATGTATAGCCATGAGAAGGAACCATGAGCAAAGGATTTTGTACCAGCTACAAGATTTAATTTTTTCATTATTAAACAAACCCTCTGTCAACTAGTGTGCAGATATTTCAGGCGATGGTTTATAAGATGTCAAGAAAAGTTTTGATAGTTTACATGTTAGTAATGGTGGTACCAGTGGTAGCCCCACCTGGGAAAATCTACAGAGAGTGGGTTTCGAAACCAGGAAGTGGAGGAGCAGCTTTTGCACAGAAGAGAATGCCTTAGACACCTCGCCTTGGAGATCATCGATCTCACCAAGGACCCCTATTTCATGCGCAATCATTTCTGCAGCTATGAATGTAAGCTATGTTTGACCTTGCATAACAACAAAGGTAACTACTTGTCACATTCACAAGGAAAGAGACAACAAAAAAATTTAGCAAAATGTGCTTCTCGGGAAGAAAAAGATGCTCCAACCCAACCACAACAAAATAAAAGGAAGTTTGCACCATGGAGATTGAATATCCATAAATAGAGAAATTGAGTAAACCAAGACACCATTTCATGTCCTCCTTTGAGTAGAGGGTTCAAGCATGGGATATACGGTATCAGTTTCTTTTGTTTGTAGCAGAACCCTACGATATTATTGCTTTCAACTCATATGCATTCCTGTCTCTGCTATCATTGTTCATTCTTTGAATGGACTTAGCCTATGGACCATCAATCCTGATATCAGGGTGTTAAATACCATGGAGGCATTCAACAAAGATTCTTCTCAGTATGTTTACAATCCACAATGAGACATTCAATGTCTGGACTCACTTGGTGGGATTCTTCATTTTTATTTGTCTTACAATATACACAGTGACAAAGCTACTGAAGGTTGTGGATCTCACAAGTCTGAATCATATGCTTCATACACTGAACAAGGAAGATTTTCACAAATTACATATGGAACTTATGACATCTCTTCCATCTTTGTCCAATAAAGTAAACTTTAAATGATTGTAGGCGGAATTAAATAAAGTTTTTCCTTCCATGACATCACTTTCATCCTTATCTAATTGGTATCTTCTTGGTTTTCTGGCTAACTGTCTCCCAGATAGCTTATCACATATCAATCGAACAGAGCAATGTGTTCTACAAACAATAAAATACGATGTTGCAAACATGATTTCTCTATATTTGCAACAACCAATTACTCATTGACCCTTTTTTGTGTTCCTTGGAGGTGCAATGTTTTGTCTTCTTGCTAGCAGCAGCTTCCATTTTCTTTCATGCCACTCAAAACTACTTTCATATATCATGTTACCAAATTGGGTCAAGAGCTTTCCAGGTACTTCTGCAAATTAATCAGGAACATGTTAAGCAGGGCATCGACAATATAGAAAGTTGCAAAGAACAAAGGAAATCAGAAAGTCACAAGAAAATAAGAACCAGAACAGGGTGCTAATAAGAGAGAATATGAAGCTGTACAAGTAGCTTAAAATTATAAGGCTAAAGTTAAATGAATCTCAACCTCCAGCACAAGATCATACATGTTTGGAAACCCTAGCCGAGTTAGCTACAACAATGGTGGATATACCACAGT
>CBVK0101185033.1:0-11328 GCA_900067695.1 Picea abies | reverse complement strand
ACATTTTCATTTGGAATCATCTTGTATTTGGAAATTTATGTGGTGTATAAAGAGTTTCCCCATTGAAGAGGCTTCTTATCTGAATTTGTCTTTTTTTCAAGGCGTTGAGTACTTATTCTGAGGTTTTTCTATGCTATATTGATATTTGGTTCTTAACAAATCCCCATAGAATTTATTCAATTCTTTCATGGTTTATTTCCATGTCTACTTTCTAAACTCTCTCTCAAATAATTTTAGCTTAGTTTGGATCTCCTTCAATGATCTAGACCCAGATATTTAAAAACCACTATTTTGCAATTTCTAACAAATCCAAGTAGAAATGGGCAATGTCCCTCTCTGGAAATTTTATAGATCTCCTCTATGTGGAAAAAAAACAAAAGTTTCATCTCAATTTGACTTAAATTTCTCCAGTTATGGCCAAAATAAGAAAATGGCTCCACACTTGGTTTTTATTTTTTTAATTGATGGATAGACTTTCCTACATGGAAATCTGCATTATTGGTCTCAAATCAAAATAAATCTGGCCCATGGATATTCCTAAACTAAATAAACTATTGACTTGACTATTTGTCATTATCCCTTTTCCTTGGCAACTGATCAGAACACATCTCTTAATCGACTGACCCAACCTTCTGCCATCGGTCGTCAATGATTCTCATTGGCGGATGAAACTCCTTGTTAATTCAACTAACCTAACCATAGTCCCATCAAGCATTGGTTATTCATGTTGACTGACGAAAAAACTTCACCAATTTAGCTAACCCGACCATCAACCGTCGGTCATTTTGTTGGCTGACATGGCATGATATGTCATATTATAGTATCAACCTGGAAGACATGGAAATTGTTGGCATGTCTTACCACATGGATGTTGATGTGGTATGACATGTTATTCTCCTCTTTTATGTATTGTCCATCATCCATTTCTCTTGGATTACTCAAACACCATGATGAATTCACTGACACTCGACCATTGATCGATCGACACGTCGAAAATTTCTCTTGCTTGTTAAAAACATATCTTTGAATCTCCTGGCACCTGACCATCGCTTCATCAACCCATTGGAAATTTCTCTTTCTTGATCGAAACATTTTGTTGAATTAGTCGACACCTGACCATTGGTCCATCAGCTCGTTGGTGATTTCCATTGTTCGATTGAAACACTTTTCAAATCATCCAACACTCAATCATCAGTCGTCAGCCATCGATGATTCCCTTTGGAAGAATAAAACACTTTTTAAATCAGTTGACCCGACCATCAATCATTGGTATAATATCTTGGCCAACTCCAACACTTAGAATTTTTTTAACCAAATTCATCGATGAATCTAGACCATTAATCTATTATTCAAACTGATCTCATCCATCAATTTGACCCATTTTCCAAACCCCAAAAAATTAGTCTCATCCATCAATTCTCTCATGCTTTCTAATGTCGAAAGAAAATCATGGTCCTTGATCTGGTAACCTTACTAACTATGAAAAAATTACAATTTTTTAAATTTGTCAAAATAAATTATGGGTTTTTGATCTTGATATCAAGCATGATATCGATCGTCAATTCACTAAACGTTTCCCTGCACTATAAAGGCCATTAAAATATGAATTTTGTTACCTTCTTTTATGCAGCTGGTTATATTATTTTGAGAAAATATAGGAAATATCACATCAATTATCAACAGAAAAAACAAAATATAGAGAAGAGCACACCAAAAATGATACATTTTATAGAAAGGGAGAAATGTTCACTTGCCTCTTCAAGGAGGAAACCTCCAGTAGAGTAGTGCTCTATTACAATAAATCTCAAGACATCCTTTCTCATACCTCCTACTCTTATTTATAATAATTTTATCTTCTAGAGAACATTCTAGAGGAATATCTTTCTATAAGTGAAAACTTCTATTAGGTATTCTTACATTGACTTGTTCTCATTTATTTAATATGAATTATTAATTAATGTCAAACTTTATTACATGGAAAATATATCATGCTAACTAAATACCAAATAAGATGGGTTAAGATCGGATCCTAACATTCTCCCCCCCTTCAAAAGCAACCTTGTCCTCAAGGCTGAAGAAGCATAAACTATTGCAATATGGTAGCTCATTCCCAAGTCGCATCCTTTGGAGATATGTCCTTCCACTTGATCAACACTTCTTTGATAGTTCTACCATGCAAGTGATGCTCACGCACATTGAGGACTGATTCTGGTTGGATCCAAACACAACACTCTTCATCTAATTTAGGAAGGATGGTTTGAACCCAACAATTCTGACCCGCCACTTTCTTCAAATAAGAAACATGGAATGCCAGATGTATTTTGGAGGTAAATGGAAGTGTCAGTTTGTAGGCAATTAGACCAACACATTTAATGATGTGATAGGGGAATTAAAATTTGGGTGCCAAGTTGTGGTAGACTTGTTCTTTGATTTATTTTTGTTTTTAAGGTTGGAGTCGGAGAAACACCTAATCACCTTCTTGGAAAACCCTTTCAAAATGGTGTTGGTAAGCGTGTTGCTTCATACGATTTTGGGCCATGTGGAGGTTATCCTTCATAACCGTGAGGGAATTTTCTCTACCTTGCAACAACTTATCAATATCATGGACCTTTGATGTTCCTGGAATATATGAAGTTATTGTAGGTGGTTTTTTTCCATACACCATTTCATATGGTGTCATTTTGGTTTTTGTATGATAAGAAGTGTTGTACCACCAATCAGCCAAAGGCAACCATTGCACCCACTGATGTTGTTTTTATGAAGAATAAAAACATGAGTAGGTTTCCAAACATTTATTGAAAACTTCCCTTTGGCCATATGTTTGGGGGTGGTAGGTTATGCTCATGTTTAGTTGTGTTCCCTTTAATTTAAACATTTCTTTCCAAAATGTCTTGGTGAAGTTTGGGTCATGATCAGAAAAAATGGATGTTGGGATGCCATGTAATTTGAAAATATGATAAATGAAAATTTTCACTACCATAGTTGGTGTAAAAGGGTGTGGTAAGGCACAAAAATGTGCATGCTTTGAGAGATGATTTACCACAACCATGATGACTGACTTGTTACCCGCTTTTGGAAGGCCCACTATAGAGTCCATGGAGATGTCAATCCAAATGGAGGCTGAAATGGGTAACGACTGTATATATCTAGGGGTCTTGATAGTTTCACATTTATTACATTGGCACACATCACATTCAGTGACAAAGTTAAGGATGCCCTTCTTCATGCCTTACCATAAAAAATAATGGCTAGCACGAGCATATGTCTTTTGGAATCCTGAGTGACCCGCTAGAGAAGATGAGTGAAACTCATTTAAGATCCTAGGATTGATGGATGAATATAGAGACATAACCAAGCAATCATTATACTAGAGGATATTTTCTTTCCAAGTGTATCCAGGGGGAGGGTTAGGGTCCTCCTAAAGTCATTAAATTACCTGTGATATGGTTGGGTGTGTTAACCACTCTTGTCACACTTCCTCAATCCAATTAGGAACAGTTAATGATAATGTAAAGAGGGAGCCTTCATCCTCATATTGTCTGGATAATGCATCAACCACTACATTTTCTTTAACTTTTTTGTATATGATCTCATAATCATAGCCCAACATTTTGGTCAACCACGTGTTTTGTTCTGGGGAGGCTAACTGCTACTCTAAAAAATATTTTATACTATGGAGATTTTTTTTAATATGAAAATGATGACCCAATAGATATGGTCACCACGTGTGCACATCATAGAGAATGGCCATAATTTCCTTTTCATATGTATATTTTTCCTAGATTGTGGCCACTCAAAGCTTGGCTAGTGAAAGAAAGAGGTCTACCATCTTGTGTGAGAATTGTGCCAATACTAGTGCTAGAAGCATCTGATTCCACCAAAAAACTTTGGTTGAAGTCCAGGGATGCTAAGATAGGGGTAGTTCACATGGCCTTATTCAATGCTATGAAGGCATGCTCTGTTTCATGTGTCCAATGAAATGCATTCTTCTTAAGAAGGGTACGTCAATCGCTTGGAAATTTGGCCTTAATGGTGGAAAAAAATCCGATAATATCTTGTGAGGCCTAAGAAACCCCAAATGTGCTTCAATTTTGTGGGTCTCAGCCACTCCTGCATGGATCAAATATTTTTAGGGTCCAACCGTACCCCATCACAGCCCACAATGTGTTCCAAGTGTTCAACCTCGCTTGCTCCAAAATCACACTTTTTCTTTTTGAAAAATAATTGATTGTCCTATAACAATTGAAGTACTTTGTCCACATTGTGTATATGGGAATCCAAAGTGTGGTTGTAAATGAGGATGTCATCAAAGAAAATCAGAACAATTTGTCGAAGATAGGGCTTCAATAGTTTATTCATGAGACTTTGGAAGATAGATGAGGCATTACAAATGCCAAAAGGAATTACCAAAAATTCATAATTCCCTTCATGAGTTATGAAAGAAGCCTTGGGAATGATTGATTCATTCATCCAGATATGGTGATAGCATAAGTGAAGATCTAGTTTGGTGAAGAAACAAGCACCCTGTAGTTCATCCAACATATCATCAATAACAAGAATGGGAGACTTATCCCTAATGGTCAATTTATAAAGGGAATAAAAATCAGGACACATGCGCCATGACTTATTTTTTTAAGACCATCACAACATGGGATAAATATGGGCTTGTACTTGGGTGGATTATCCCCACCTCCAGCAATTCTTGCAAAATTTTTTCTATTTTAGTTTTTTTATAAAATGGATACCTGTAGGGATGTACATTCATGGGTTGACTTCCTAGGAGGAGAAGGACACGGTGATCATTCTCACCTTGGAGGGGGTTAGTTCTGTGGGTTTCTCAAAGACCATGTGGTGCTTATCCAAAACCAGTTGCAGATCATGATGTACTGTTGGGGATGATTGATCTTGTACCTATATTCCATTAAGTTGAGAAATCACACCATGTTGGTCTTTCTTCAAGAGTTTCTCCATCTAGTGAGAAATGATAATTTCAGGGGAGACAACTTGTAGGAATTCGAGGGTATAGGTGTGAGCATATTGAGTAAAGATCATATATAATTCTTGATAATCCATGGTAATTGGTCCCAAGGTGCAAATCCATTCAAAACCCAATACAATATCACAACCACCCATGGCAATGGAGAACATGTGAGTTTTTAGGTGATAATCACCCATTTGGAGTTTGACATTCTCCTAGAGGCCCGCATATTTCATTGTACCACCATTAGCGATGAGAATTTGAAAATTAGAAACTGGTATGACAAAGCAATTGACCTCATCAACTATCCTGTGATGAATAAAATTATGGGTGCTCCCACTATCAATCAACATCACTATCGACCTATATTTGATGTATCCCTTGATTTTTAATGTTTTTGGAGAAGAAATACTTGTGAGGGAATGAGGGAGATGACAGGTTCCTTAGGTTACATGGAAGGTGGGACTGGATCTAATATGGGAACATTTGGTTGGGTGTCCTTGACATCAGTGGCCTGATATGATTGTATGTCCTCGGAGGATGTGGAAGTTGATGCATCAATTTGGAAGAACTTTTGTTCACGACATTTATGGCTCGAGGAATACTTTTCATCACAGTAATAACAAATTCCTTGCTTCTAACATTCAGCCATTTGTGATGGAGATACCTTTTGGACCTTCAAAGTTTGAGTTGGAGAAGAGGCGACCCCTAGATGAGGGTGGTTGGTAATTGTAGAATGAAAGGTTAGGACGTACATAATTGTCTCAACTTCCAGAGCTAATGTGCATGCTTGCAACTAGGTATTCATATGGTGCATGCAAACATGATCCCGAATGGAATCCTTTAATCCAATGAGAAAAAACTCCAGGTAAAACTTATTACATAATCCCTTAGTTCTTATAGCCAACTGTTTAAATGCAGAAATGAAGTCTGCTATTGGCCCTGCTTGTCGTATCTTGGTGAGACATCCCAAAAAATGAGATTCCCTATCAAAATGGGCACAAACTTCTTTGGTGAACATGATCCAATTTGGTAGACCTAGAGAACATTTCTTATGCCATTGCGACCATTTCCACCATTCTTCAACCAAATATAAAACTCCCACATGGAGTTACGTCTCATCATCCCGTATATAATTATGGAGGGATAATTATTTTTCCATTTGATATACCTACCCAACCAAGTTTGAACCATCAAATTTATCCATCTCAACTTTGGGAACTATATTCCAGGAGTTGGGAGAGCCCCAAGGGGAGTGGGAAATGTGATGGTTCTCATAATGGGAAGAATGAGAGCTATGAGGGTGGGACTCCAGTTGCAGACCCTAGTTGTGTGTCAGAAGGTCTTAAAATTGGTTGGAGAGGGATTTCAAGCTCTGATGTATCTCCTCTTGAAACACTTTGGTGAAGGTGTTTAGGCCCTGGGTGATCTCCTCAGAAAGTTTGGTTAACTTAGTATCCAATTCATCTAGTGTTGAGCATGAGTGGAAGGGGTCATTATGGAGACTTAGATATAGCAATACATTAGTGATCAACATAGGATATGGAGTATGTTGGGCTTGATAGAAAACAAGGGTGTCAGGAGGGGGATTTGGTACACATAAAATGATAGGTATCACTACGATCAAGACAAAGAGAGGAATCCAATGGAATATGTATTAAATAAGGGTGCCAAGAAGGGGTCGGGTCCATGGGGAAAAAATATCTTAAAAATGAAGGGTATCATTGTGATCATGATGAAGAGAGAAATCCAATGGGATATGTCTCAAATAACAATGTGGGTGGGACCACTATACTTTTTTTAAAACTTCTACAAAGTTATACTATGATATGAATACTTTTCCATCTTCAGAATGCCCAAATTCTTAACAGTTGAAAATGTGTATTCAATTCGCAACCCAGATGCAGGAGCCAAGGTTTTGCGACCAAAAAATCCTATTTGTTCCTTCTCTGGTATGTTTCCCGTTGGTTATGGTTTGTAGGGTGCCTATGTACAAGGTTTTTCCCTGTGCTATAACTCTTTTATATACATACGAGGTCGAACAATAGTACTCAACCTAATATCGCAGGGCACCAACTAAAGAGGTTCGACCATACCCTTATTCGTACTACATGATTACCCAGGTACTAGAGAGTATATTCCCGAGTGTTTTTCTTGGTGGCACTATAGCATTTAGACAACTGATCGGTTTATCTATGGAGGGTTTTAGGATACCTAGGCCGATCCATATATAAGTTTTGTCTAATGCCCTACCACTCGAAGGGGTACCAATAAGGGTTACAAGGGTGTCCAACATTGTGAGCTTAAAAACCTCTTGTATTCCATGTGTGTATGATTCCCTGACCACAAATTTATGCAATGAATGACACATCATTGTAGCATAAAGACATCAGAATACGTCTATACCATGAAAAAAAATTAACCCACAATTCTTGCCCAGGAAAGAGCTCTAATACCACTTGTTATGCACATTTTTATGTTATTTTGAGAATAGTAAGGAATTATCACATAAATTACCAATGAAACAACAAAATATACAGAAAATCACACCAAAAAAGATACCTTTTATTGAAAGGGAACAATGTTCACTTGCCTCTTCGAGGGGGAAACCTGTGGTAGAGAAACACTTGATTACAATAATTCTCAAAACATCCTTTCTCATACCTCCTACTATTATTTATACTAATTCTATCTTCTAGAGAACATTCTAGAGAAATATCTTTCTATAAGTGGAAGCTTCTATTAGGTCTTCTTACATTGACTTGATCTCATTTATTTAATAGGCCTTATTAACTAATGTCAACATTTATTACAGTGAATCTTTCTATAAGTGGAAGCTTCTATTAGGTCTTCTTACATTGACTTGATCTCATTTATTTAATAGGCCTTATTAACTAATGTCAACATTTATTACATGGAAAGTATATCCTACTAACTAATGACCAAATAAGAAGGGGTAGGATCGAATCCTAACACTTTCTAGGTTGAATTCGGATTTACAACTCTGCAGGTCGACTCCATTAAACTTCTTAGACAATTATGAGTTATTTAAAAATCAAATTTGCTCACGAATTTGGGGAATTTCTCTCTATTTTTTCCATTTTCCCCCAAATTCCCTTAGACAAAAGTCCAGAATAGAGAATTTCCCAAATTTTCACTCGGCCTTGCCCATACCAGTTTCATGTTTGAACCAGAAGCTTTGATACCACTTTGTAACATACCTAACCACCCATAGGCTAGGCCACACTATTTTAAATCACACTTCAAGAATTGATTTCAAATTCTAACAAAAATTAATTAATAAAGAAGCATGAAATAAAGGTAATAACTGCACATGCAAGAATCAAGAATCATGTTGGATTTAAAAATAATTCTTAATTATTCCACGCGCGATAATAACTGACAAGCAATCACATTGTAAATACATATATTGGAGATAATAATTATAATACAACAAAAATAAATATAGAAGCAAATAAAACCATGACATACAACACTTATCTTAAACAAAACCAATCACCAACTGTCTCTAGACAATAGACACTCCACCCAACCTTAGACATTATTGCTACAAGTCTCAACAATAGGTCACCCCCAATTCAGGGGTATGAATCCTCAAGGATGGATTCCAGAATGACACTCAACATCCCAAATAGTCAACACTTTATCTCTCGCATGTTTTGCAACACACATCAATTAAAAGTACACCAACACTCTTCTATCCATACTGCCCCACCCAAAGACAATGAACCCCCTCCATTTCCATGCAGTCCCTTAGGCTTTCCACTTCTTTCCAGGGATCCAATGCATCTAGTCAATAATTTCCATGCTGGGACTCTTAGTATTCACAATAGTGAACAATCTTATCACTTTCCAATGCATCTCAGGCATATAGGCACCAATTCATGGCTGGAATGCACCAATAATTAATGTAACTAACAAATAATGGTTTCTTTCCTCAAAAATTCATCCCCATGTCTCAACCAAGAACAAGAATGAAAGAGGAATAATGACTGAGAAGCAGTGAATGAATAACCAAAATGAAAATTGAACCCCCAAACAAACCACAAAAGGTCTTTATATAATTACATGAAATCAAGAACCACAAGGCCTTTTCCCCAAGAAGCTCATGTAAGAAATTTTCAAAAAAATAACCAAATGGTTAAATAAATAATAATACAAAGACTTATCCCCTTTATCCCCCTCTCTCTTAGAATCATATCCCCCTACAACTCTTTCCTTGTCCATATTGCAGCCAACGATGTATTTTATTATTACAATGATAAAAACATTACAATTCATAGGAACTATTGCCTCTTTTTAATTGTTTACGAAATACATTATAAACAAAATACATTATTAATATGGGGACTCAAAATTGAGGTATTACACCCCCTCTCCTCCTTTATTTATATTATCAAGGTTGAGGGCCTCGGCCGAAGTATAATCTAGGCTAAAATTATTGGCTCCATTCAGGGTATACCCCTTCACTCTATTGAAGAGTCTCTCTCACATCTGCATTTTGTATATGACACCTTCCTAATTGTCCAACCGACTATAAGAGAGGCCTTGACCTTTAAAAATTTTTGGGACTTATTCAATAAGGCCTCCAAGAACCTAATCAACCTAGAAAAATCTCAATTGTTTTATTCAACACTCTCCAACCAATCTAGAGAAGCATTTCCACCCTCCTAGGCTTCCATCAGGCAACCCTTCCCTCCAAATACCCAAGGGCCCCTCTCCTAGCCAAAGATCCCCACAATACATCCTAGGAAGATATCCTGGCCAAAATGAAATCCAAATTATCCAGCTAGACTCACCATTTTCTTTCTCTCCCAAGGACAATTTTGTTAATTAAATTGTTCCTAATATCCATGTTGATGTATATTTTCTTAGTGTTAGCCACCCCCAAGGTTATTTTAAATAAAATTGGTAACTTTCAATGCTCTTTCCTTTGGGGAGGGGTGAGTAAGGAAAAAAAATGGGCTCTGGTGGTATGATAGAATATATGCAAGCCTAAGGATAGGGGAGGATTCGAAATTAGAGAGCCACAAGTCATTGGTCAAGCACTAGCATCTAGACTATGATGGATATGGGTTAAAATTCCTAATTCCCTGTGGGAAAATATATGGAAAAGAAAATATACTCCCCAGATCCCCCAGGAGGAGCCAATCTGAGCTTAGGGAGATAATGCAGGTTCCTTGATATGGAACAATGCATGGAAAAACCAAGGTTGCTTTCAACATCAATGTTTTTGGGAGATCCATAATGGATGCTTAACCCTCTTTTGGGATGATTCTTGGGATCAACACCCCACCCTCGAGAACTTAGATAATTTTCAAGATATGAGATAGAAAATCATATAGGAAGTATGGATAAAAGTTCACCAATACTGGAAAAATCAATAGGGATTTTTGAACCCTATACCTAGATCTGGAAACCCCTGGAGGAGTGGCCAGTATTATGGGATGAAGACATGAGAAGGTGGATGTTGGAAGAATTGAGGGAGATAAAACTAGAAATAAGAACAAGGGAGAACATTATCAGATGGGGAGAGAATGGTGATGGAAATTTTTGAGTGAAATAATCCTACATTGCAATGATGGGCCTGGGAGAGGAGAAACACAAACCACTATGGGAGAAGGTCTAGAAACCGTCCATCTAGACAAATATATCTACTTTCCTATGGCTTGTTGCTAGTTGGAAAATTCTAACCTAGGACTACCTGATTAGAATGGGATTCATAGAGACCTCTATGTGTATGATGTGTGAATCAGAAGAGGAATCCCTCAATCATTTGTTGGGTTCTTGTAGAACAACGATATATTTATGGGACAAAGGAGAAGAATTGTTTAGAAGGTTGTACAGGGTTTGACATGACACTCCAAGGACCATAGAGGAATGGGGAAAAAAATATATGCTAATACAATCCTTAAAAAATACTGGAATACCTTGAAATGATTCTTTCTATGGAGTGTTTGGAAAGAAATAAATAGAAATATTTTCAGAAAAACATTCCTTACCAATGACCAAGATTGGTACATCATCTGCACCAATGTATAGGAATCCATAGATGCATTCACATATATGTCACAATATGAATAATTGGAGCATGAAGCCATCATTTAAAAAAAATGGAATCTTGTCTCAATCCTGAAGCAGACAACCCTCATCAAAAAACCCATGTGAGAGAGACCTAGAGAGCACTAGAAACCCCCATAGGGGGGCTTCCTAAAGATAAATTTGATGACTCCTCTAAAGGTAATCTAAGCATATTGGATATGGGTGGATTTTTTCGAAACCATCGAGGAGAATTGAAGGTCATATTTTTCTCAAATCGGGTAATTATT
>CBVK0101184983.1:0-33607 GCA_900067695.1 Picea abies | reverse complement strand
GCTCTTCCGATCTCACCTATGATTTGAGCATCCAACAGCTTTTTCACCTCCCTCTCCATGATAGGCAACAGCGTAGGATTTATCTGTCTCAGCTTCTGCTTGAAAGGTTTAGCCTCCTCTTTTAATGGGATTTTGTGCTCAATGACTGACGTGTCGTATGTCTTGGGGTCTTGGTAGGTCCAGGTGAACACGTCAGCAAACTCCTTCAGCAAATTAGTGTACCCGATTCTCTGCTCCTCAGTCAGACTCCTTGACAGCCTAACAAACTTGGGCTCCTCTGGTGTGCCTATGTTGCATTCAGTCGTATCAGCATCATCACCCAAAATTCTGCCCTTGATTGACACGTCATTCCCATCGAACAATCTTTCTAATGGGATGAGACCTCGTGGTATATGATTGCCCGACAGTTGAATAATCTGATGGTCAACAACTTTATTCAACAACTCCTCAGGGTGGTGATCAGGCTCCTCGTCAGGGTCCTGGTCCTCATCTATTTGCAATGTAGAGAAGTCATCGATGGATTGGAGGAATTTCTCAATCTCCTGATCATCTTCAAATACCCTCCAATGTTTGACATTGTCCGGTATGGAAGGTTTGTATCTTATTTCCACCTGTGATCCGTCAGTAGGCGGTGCAGGAGCTTCAAACAGACTAGCTGAGAAGGCTTGAAAGTCAGCTGGGGCATTTTCTTCCCGTGGAATGAAAGAGATGTTGAAAGCTAGGAAGAAATTATCAATTAAATCCCAGACTTCGTTCCTGTAATTTTTTAGGCGAGGGTGCTTGGTCTGATAGACATTCTTGACCTGCTGGACGACTAGTTCTGCATCCCCGAACACAGCCATCTCCCTGATTCCCATTTCTTTTGCGGCCCTCAATCCCAGAACCAGAGCCTCATATTCTGCCACATTGTTGGTGACTTCAAATTCCAGCTTGTATGATAGAGATATGGTTTCCTAAGAAGGAGACTTGAATACCACCCCGACACCTGCACCTATACTGGAAGAGGCTCCATCAAAGAACATCTTCCAAACAGAGGTGGTTGGAGGAGACATCCCCTGATCAAGATTGGGCTGTTTTCTGATCTGCAAAGGGGTCTCAGGCTCATCAGTGAACTGCAGTAAGCTAGATCCTAAGTCAGTGTCCAAGGCATAGATGGGATGATTAGTGCGGTTTGCTTCATCACTGACTATGTAGGCCAGCTGGGCCTCTCTGTACAATCTTCTATGTTCTCCCCCAAAGACTGGAATGGTGGCATACGTGAGATCCATCTGTAACGTCCCTCCAAGTCTCTTAATCCAAGATCTTGACAACAACATGCCAAACTTGGGAGGGACATCAGCTACCACTATATCCATGACCATACTTTTCATGGGTAGCTGAAATAGGGAAATTACCAGGTCCTTGATAACTCCCAAACACTGTACCCTCCTGGAGTCAAAGGAATAGAGGTCATGATAGGCTCTGGTGACTTCTAAACCTAGTTCATCCATGACGGCTTTAGGCATGAGGTTGTGGGAGGCTCCTGAGTCCATCAAACAATTATGCAACACTTTGTCATGTATATTCAGGGAGGTGTAGAAGGGAGGGGATGAATCATCTCTGTCTTCTACCATGGGACCTAGGATCACTGCAGGCTTTTCATCTTGGAGATTAATGCAGTCTGTGGAGGGACCAGAGGCTTCAGATTTCAACAGGTCGGAGAAGCATTTTTTAAATTCCCCATGTTTGATTAACTCAGTGAGGGGCACGGGGATTCTGATCTTTTGGATTTCATGCTCAAAATTAAAGGAAGATGTGAGCTTTGGAATTTCTCTGATCTCAGGACCATGAATTTGAATGATGGGAGAGAGAGGTTGGGCCTTCTTACCTCTGTGGTTGTCTGCTACCTCGTCAGCGGGCTTCTGTCTTCTAGTGGATGACTCAGGAACGTCCGGTGTTGCTTTCTGCTTATCTGATCTTACGTTATACCTGCCTCGTCCACCACCAGCTTTGTCTGCTTTACTTAATTCATTCAGCTGACCATCCATGAGAGATTCTTCATATGCTGATTTGGTCAGATGAGGGAAAGGGGAAGTGACCTCTAAACTGTGAATCTTTGGTTCAGGCTCGTCCACTTCTTCTTGTTCTTCATTGGCCATGAAATTGTTCTGGAAGGGAGCCTGAACTCTCTGGTCATCTCTGTCTCTTTCCTTCTCTTTGTGCATAGTTGGAGGAGCAAAATTGTTTGGTCTTCTGAAACCTCCTTTATTTTCAGTGTTCTGGGGGCCTTTATATATCTGCCTCCTTTCCATCTTTATCCTCTCCATCTCCTCTTTCAGAACGTTCACCAGCTGGGTCAGCTCATTTACTTGAGGGTGGGACAATGATGGGCCAGAGACGTTAGAGTCAGAAGTAGAGGCTTCTGATCTTCCTTTTCTTCTGTCTGTGTTGGCTTTGTTCCTCAGTCTGTCTGCTGCCAATATATTTGATTCCACCTCTGTAGGTGCATCTTGCATCTGAGCTAGAGAGGTGGCTCTCCTTTCTCTTAATACTAGACATAAGTCAGGGTCAAATGCACTAGCATATGAGATTTGAGCAGAGGCCTTGGAGGGTTTTATCTCTGCAGGGATCTTGTTATACATTTTATTGAATCTTTTGGAGAAGTCAGAGACAGACTCTCCTTCCTGCTTCTTCAAGGACCCAAACTCAGTCATGTAATATATATAATCTTTTCTATCCCCCCACTGCCTCAGGAAAACATTATCCAGGGCCTCAATACCAGCAATAGATCCAGGGGCCAGCCCCCTGAACCACTTTCTAACTTCACCATCCAGGCTCTGGACGAAGACCCTCATCTAGACATCTTCATTCTCGATATTCAGGTTATCTGCATAGCTGTAGAAGGCGGCCAAGTGCTCTTCTGCAGTTATGTCTCCCTCCCCTGTGAACTTAGGCATATACTTCAAGTAGTCTCCAGCAGGGAGAGGGTTCATGGGATGAGGCAGGGTCAAAGGAGCATATCTAGCAGCAACTATGGCATCCATTCTGTTCGGAGGGGGATTAACACCAGCCATAGGGACGTTGAGTGGAGGAGAACTCAGAGGAGATGGAGTGTGAACAGGTGAGGAAGGAAGAGAGGTTCTCACAGGAGACGACGGGGAAAACAGAGAGAAGTCTAAAGGACCTGAGTGTGCAGGTGTTTCTCTCTGTGCAGCAGTAGTAATCAAAGGAGGAGTAGTGAAACCTCCTGAGAGGGGAGTGACAAGGATCTCTCCCTCTGATACTAGACCAGGAGGGGAAAACTCAGCAAGAACACTCCCAAAGTTCAGAAAACGGGAAACTTCAGAGGAAGGATGACTAGGAAACTGAGAATCTGAAAATGGAGTTCTCACAGAAAAGGAGGGCGTGTTACCTTTTTGATCGGCAGAAACTTCTTTTGCAGCTCTCTTTTCTTTTTTGTGCACAGCTTCCAAGTCTACTTCCGGAGTAGCTAAAGGAAAATGTGGGTTTGACCTCGTATGTCTGCCTCTCGAAGCCACAGCTGATAGAACAGGTTCTCCCCAGCGGAGTCGTCACAATGGAGTCGCCAGGTGCACAGCAGCAATCTTCAAGTCCTGATATCTGATGCACCCTCAGAAATCAGTCAGTCGTTGTCGTTCTGCCCAGGGAAAATCTTCAACTTCGCCCCCGGCAACGGCGCCAGAAATGTTGGCGTTCGGAAGTCACTCCTGGATTGCTAGCAGGAGCAGAGCCCGAAGCCCATCAGTTTAATGTCACGATTTGTTTTAAGAGAGTGATCAAATGGAGGGAAACTCAGAACAGCGTCGTATCAACTTAGAAACCAGACCAAGGCATGCATGAATGAATGAGGTCTTGATAAACTCCAAACAGTGAGTCGTAGTAAAGGGTGAGTAGGTGGAAGACTTAAATAAGAAGAGTGCAAGGTCTATCGCAGACATCCGGTTCGGGACAGACTGAAGAAGAATGCATTCGAATATGAAATCCTTTCACACCCAAATACAAAAAACCAGAGGGCACGACAATGCCACAACAAATCCTTTATTGCGACAGATGCACTACTGTGAATCCTCAAGCATTAGACGAAAGCAAGATGTAAAAAGAGAAACTGTTTGTTATAAACCAAGAAATCTCAAACACAGAGGCATAGCCAAGGACCAGAGTATTTGCTGAAACTTTACAGTTGGGAGCTAAGCTCTACCATCGATCCTTACAAAAATGGAAAAAATGCCTACATATACTCAAAACAACAACAACAACAAGATCAAGAAAATGCATTAAAGGCTTTGCGTCTGCATGGCTTCTGACACCCTGCGGCCGCAATCTCTGAATAATCGTGCAACTTATGGCAGACGCGATCAGTATTCTGACAGTTCATTCGGCGAATCGACGTGCTTTTAATTAATTGTAGGACGTCCCCATTATGGCGGAGACGATGTCTAACCACCACCAACCGCTTCAATAACTGCTTCTTGGGATTGATAACGGCCAGACCAACTCAGCATCTTGGGATAGGGAACACTTCTCGTGCTGCCATCTGGAACAATCGAACAGCTTGAGGGACGGACATGATGGCCAGCGCGGAGGATATGGTGTATGGTAGGAGTGATGGCATAGGGGAGTACGTGGAAGGAGGGGCGAGGAGCAAAGTGATGACAAAGAGGGATGACGGAGGATGATCCATGGCGGAAGGCACTCAGGTGGATGGGGAGAAGACGTGAGAAACAAGCTCGCCTTCGGGTGAGAAACTGATGTGGAAAGGAAAGGGGACGCGTGGCAGGCGGCGAGTGGGTGATGAGAAGAACGGAATGCCACGCGAGCCAGAGGGGAGGGATGAAAAGGTGACACATGTCAGCCGAAGAAAGGTGGTCGGAAAATGATAAGATGGGAGAGGGGCCCACGCGCGCTTGATCACAGGGCAGCTGAGGATGACGCGGGTCGTGCGATTGTCGATGATTTGAGTGCTTTGATCGTAGCCGTTGGAAACTGCTCCCACAATTCCGGACCCCCCCCCCCCCCCCAAAGGGGGTCCGGAATTTGCTGTGTGACGTTGATCCAGGCGCGCAGATCTAGACCGCCCAGTCTTGTTTGCTCTTTACCACGGGCACGTTATCACCCAAAACTTTGGATAAGTGGGTTTTAACCCATTCGTTTGATGTCTAATCCCCCTTAGCGAGAAATATAGCTAACACATATAAAGAGGATATAAAATGTAAATAGATGTTACATAATGCATCATAATGTATCTATGAGGATCTATGGGGGATATTTGAACATATAACAATATATTAGGATAACCATTTTTTCTGTTATCTCATAGACAGATTAAGTGACAGAATACAACATTAAATTCAAATGGTATATATAACTATTCTTTAGATTAACTTAGAAAAAAAATTAACTATTTATTAATGTATCTAAAGTGAATGCATTTAAAAAATATGTATACTTAGAATTAATATCAATACTATCTCTTTATCAATATTATGTATATTATTCTACTAATTAACCCATCATCACTACAGAAGCGAACTGCTAGTTAAGGTAAGCTCTCTTCTATGTCTAGAAGAGATAAAGCCAGTTGTTAGGGGAGATTACAGAAAACCTTTCTTCTTTCCACCTTGACCTTAAATCCTTTATTTGGATATAGCTCCCTCGCTCTTTGTTGCTCACGAACCAAACACCTAAATTGCTAGTCTGATTTGATCTCGAGTAAGTGCAACCGACCAGCGAAAGCTATAGTGCATTCCCATCCTGCCTAGGGCCACTCCTACTCTTAAGGGGATACATTTATCCTTCCCAGTCCTTTTGCAAATAGGGCAATATTTGTAGTTTAACCACTTGATTCTCAGTGAATGGTGTATGGTGTATGTGTAATTATGGTCTACAAGGAAAAATAAGAGACAATTGATATAGAACAAAGTCTCTTGTTTATCAATCCCCTTTATTCTTTATTCGCTCTTAATGATACATTCAAGCCAATAGAAAATTGATTTATGTAAAGGAAAACTAAATATACGCAAATGAAACACGCCTGGTATTTCAACATCGTATATCAATGAAAAGAATTTTAATATTTTTAAAAGCATCATATTGGGTATCGTACTAAAATATGGTCAACTAAGTTGTGTGCAGGTTTTGGATTAACAGATGTGCAGGTTTTGGATTAGTGGATTTGATGTATAAAAATTAAAATTAATGGATTATATATAATTAGAATTATGGTCGACTATATTATGGTTATTGTGCTCGCTCCGCCTCAGTACATAATAATGAGGATGAGTACCCTCACTTGTGCACACCTGTCAAGCATCCAAGGAGGAAGCTTTGGAACTAGACATGGAAAACTTAATACACAGACATGAATAAAGGTCCTATCACCACGTAAAAGACATGCAAATTCTGATTGAAGCCCAACCTGTACCCATCGCTCATCATGTCACTCTTGAAAGTTTAAGGTGTCTATCACCGCTTTGAAGCACCTCCTCTCCTTCTTTAGAGATAAGGAGCAGTTATTGGGGCAATGTTGCTTCCAAGTCCTTACGTCATAAGCCTTCTAATAAATGGAAGGAAATGGTGTCTACGTTGAGCAACAAAGAAATTGTTTGTGCAGAGAAAAGAACAAGGAAAGTGTTTGTGCAGAGAACAGAAGAACATCATTTAAGGTAGTTGATCAATCACAACCTTATTCCATGAAACCGTTGTGTCATTTTCGAGGACTTGCAGAACGGACGGGGAAATGAAGGGAAACGGTTTATTTCGCTCCTTAGCATTTTCCATAAGCCACTCTACAACATAGCCTAAATAAGTGCCTAAATAAGTGCCTAAATACAAGGTGGTTGGGTGCACTTCTAAGGAAATAGAGACTGATCTTTCAGGCAAAGGTCGAAGGTGCCAAATATTCATAGGTGCGGAGTATAAACAATAAATTCCAACATGAGCTCTGGTACTATGGTGAATTAAAGCCTGGATTTGGCATAGAATGGGGAAAATAAGAAACGAAGGTCGAACAATATATTGTTGGTAGAGGTAAATTAGCAAGTCCTAGACTTCCAATATCAACAATGATAAGGGGTATGAGCAGTCAATGAAGTACCGGCATGGTGCGAACGACATGTAGATGGTTTGAAACTTGGAATTCCTCTTACATCAAAACAATAGACACAAACATAAACTTGGACTAATTATATGTTTTTGATTCGTGGATGCAATAGAGGATGACAAGATTTCAAGCCCAAACGGCTCCCTCAATTCTCGATTCTACTCGTGAATTTACTAAGCATTAGAGAACCCCTGTCAAGCTGAAGAATACAAAGTAGCCTGCTTCCATCGCTAAAAAAATTCAGAGCTCATTGCCTTTCAAATCCTCAACTACAATACCTTCGGTGTCGTTGGCATATACCAGGTAAGTCACTCCAAGGCCCATACTCAAGTTAATTCCTTGGAATTTCACAGTATTCTAATGAAAAGAATTGTAGAGCTTCTCCTCTTTCCCCATCTTTGATAATCCTCTGTAAAACTCACCATGACCCGAGCTCCTAAGGTTGCCTTTGAGACTCCTCCTCTTGTTCCACAGGCTGTCAAGTCATTGCTCAAACATGAACGACATTTCATCTACAAAACCACCTTGCTTCATTGACGATTTTTTTTCACATCACCACTCGTGAGATTACCTCTTCCACCCATTGCTAGCTAATAGGAGCCTCATACGTCCTCCAACCATCCCTTCACAAACAATAGCAATAGCCTCTGTGGTTGCTTGTGTCTTTGGTTATTCTCATTGCGGCCAAATGAGCAGACCTGCAGGGCTCCATAATCAGACTAATTGATCCATAATGGAAAATTTTAGCCTGCAATCACAAACACGATATCAAATGCAGTCCTCATAACCCATCTATGTCTGACCGATATTTAGTTATCATACTTTAGAGATGTTATCAGAGGTAGCGGCGGAAGCTACCATTGTTTCCGGTACATAAGTTTTCAAGATATTTTTCAAACAGGAAAGAACCACCATCAAATATTGATAAATATCGAAGGTTTTATCCTCCACGTGATCCCATCACTGTTATATGAGGCGTTGTGAGAATATTTTGCATAAGCCAATTTCTTATAATCATGCAAGGCTACACGAGAAAGAAATAATCAATATTTTGGTTTGTATCTTTCTAGTCTTGCAATGAGAGACAAATTTTATCCATGCATCCTTTTGGTAAATACCTAATAGGATTCTAGTCTATTCCACTTTGAAGTGGTGACAGCGGCGGCCCAAGGATGATTTTAAGGATGGAAATTTATTTTAAAATTTAGAAATCTTGGCGAATATTACTAATCCTTCATATGTCAACTATAAATGTTTAGAGATATTTTTTTTTAAATATTCCAATTTCTAAGTATTTTATATAGTTTTTATAAAATTTTGGCGATTTTTAAGGTAAAATAATTTTATCCTATAGAATTTGGGCGAATCGTTTTTAAAATAGCGAATCTTGTTTTTGGAAAAAACATGGAAAATTAGCCCATGAGCGAAATTTAACCCCTAAAATCATCCCTTAGTGGTGACATAATTTTATCCATACATCCATTACTTTAAAATTTTATTCCATGAAAAACTCTTTACAAAACAATGGCAAAAGCATTTTTAAAGGACATACGAGTTACACAAAAAAACTAGAAGTTCTAAACTTATATGTTAACCCCATAAGGGGGTGATGCTTTTCAAGAACTTGATCTTAAACCTTAGGTCTCGGGATTTTTACAAAATCAACTATGAGTTCCATGCATTTATATGCATTTAACAGTAAAAAGAAAAAGTTTTTTCGGATTCAACAAAAAAAGAAAAAGTGTTTTGAGTATAGTAGATTATGTGCATGAATTGATGCATTGGTATTCGTCGATGAAGTCGTGTATGGTCTTTTTTAATCCTTGGATTCGTGGCAACTAAGGTTGAAGAAGTTGAAACACATGACCCACGTCCTTGAAGAACACACGACACATTTTCTAGCATGCCCTTTTGAGGGCTTCGAAGTACTCCAAGTTCCTCTCTCGCAGCACGTCCCTCTGGGAGATGCAAAGCAGGACCGGTGGAAACAAAACATCTTGCAACTTGAACGAATTAATGGGGTTGCATGCGTAATGGTCTTTGTTGGCTCCCAGGGGCAATGAAAGCTTCCATAATACGTCGTTCCATTTATGGCATAGAGTTGGTCGGATGTTTCGCGTTCCCATTTGGAGCAGCTCTCTTCACCGCAGAAATGTTGGATGATAATCGCCCCTCAGATATGCAGAGGCTTCACATCCATTTTCGCTGCACAAAATGCAATGTGATCAACGATGTTACCCCTTGCACTGTCTCCGACCAAGAAGAACAATGAAAAATTGCAGTCCAATCTCAACCACGATTCCCCCAGCTCGTTAAGGGTTTGAGCTTGCACTTGCCTGACACAATCATTACCAAATTTGAATTCCAATTAACAATACATGTCAGATTAAGTCCACCTACAGCTTAGATTCAGTTAGTAGCATATATGCACTAGGATTTCGAAAAAACATGAACTCTCGTTCACCATCAACTCTCATTGTGAGAAATGCCAAAGTAGTTCGAGTAACATATCCTAATGTTTGTTATAGGTTTGGAGGTGGTTGCAGAAGCATTGAAGCAGTAGTAGGACCTTGCAGGGACAGTGGGAAGACGCAAAACAAAAAGAAGATGGTGGGATGAAGTACGAGAAGGCTCAACGAGTGAAAGCTGGAGAAGTTCCAGCATGGTTGGAAGGTGGCCAATTACAAGGACGGTGTTGCACTAATAGGTTATCGAGTGCTCTAATAGAAGAAATCAATATCATGCTCGACTGCTCTGAGAGGATCAGATCAATCAATATCAATGTGATCGTGACTGCCTCGACTGCAGTAATATGCAAGCCTTCAACTCGCCAATTACAAATATCTGAAATTTTGTTTTAAAATTTTTTTTTTATTCTCACAAATATCTAAAAATAATAGCTCACCACCAGGGGTATTATGTCTCATCACTTGTATTAGACGAATCAGAAAATCAGAATATAAATTTGTAATAATTAAAAATATATGTTTTTTAATCAAATAATAATAATAATAATAGTTGTTTGGAAAACTTTGGTTATGGTTATAAAATTGGTTGCAAAATGCACCAAATCATATAGTGAAATGCACCTACTGAATGTTATAGTCCCTCGCTCGAGGCAGGGACTAATAAAGGAGGCCATTGAATATCCAAGCATAATCATAAATGATGAATACATGGTCCTTTTGCAAGTGTGCCTCAAACAATTAAAAAATCACACTTATTCATCAAAACCCTTTGATTCTATCTAATTAGTTAATTGGAGAGTTCACCTTACACTATTGTTATAGCTATATGTTTAAATAATAAAGATGAAAATGAAGCCTTAGTTTTTCCCTATTTCAATACCATGTTTTACATTTGGAGCAAAGAATATTTTATATACAAATGTCATCCTATGATAATAAGTGTTATTGTAGTAGCAATGCCCTTGTCGTGAATTGTCATGAATGTTCTCGTGAAAGTATTTTGATATTAGATATTTATTTAAGTGATATAGTTACACGATATTGAAATGATTGACATCCAGTAACAGAGTAAGCATATCCAGTCACATGTGATTATGTTGAAGCACCATGTCCAGTTGATCAGGATCGAGACCCGAAAGCAGCAATAGCAAAGATAGTAGCAAGAGCATAGAGAGGGTGAATTAGTATAAGACAATTTTTTACTTTTTCAAACATTCATCGACCATAAGAAAACAATCACATATGAGATATATTAATTGCATAAAATGGAACACAAGATTTACGTGGAAACCCTTTTGTGAGAAAACCACAAAACTTCTCCTTATAATTCTTTGTAGGCACCAACCTATTGTTACAAATATTTGTAGGTACCAACCTACTTAGAGACACCAATCTCCACTGGTACAAATCATGGTAGGCACCAACCTACTTTTACAGATCTTTGTAGACTCCAATCTACTAGAGACACCAATCCCCATCGCTAAGCACCAACTTAGCAAGAGACACCAATCTATTATAGATCTTCGTAAACGCAAATCTATTAGAGACCCCAATCCCTACCATTAGGCACCAAATTATCAAGAAACATCAATCTCTTACAGATATTTGTAGACACCAATCCCCACCGCTAAGCACCAACTTAGTAAGATACACAAATCTCTAAGTTGCACCAACCTTCATTGAGTCTGCTTGTTATTTCTACCTTCACCGAGTCTGCTCATTGCTTCTACCTTTACCGGGTCTACTCACTACTTATTCCTTCACCAAGTCTACTCACTACTTCTTCCTTTACCAGGTCTAATCAAAATTTGAATTTCCAAATAGCAACTTTCCCAAAGCTTGTTGTTTTGGGCCTCTTCCCAAAAATGAACTTGTACAACATGCCACGCATCCAATTTTGCAAATCTGATTCTAATTTTTTTACATGAGGTACTTTTGTATGTCTCCTATGTTCTCTGAAATATTCTCAGTCTAAAGAGTCCCATAAAAGAAGTTATGGTGAAAATGTCAAACTAACCTATTTGAAATTGATCTCAGGACCATTCATAAACCCTAACTTCCATGGAGTGTATCTCAAAAAGTATAGCAAACCAACATCTAAAATTTTTACCTGAGATACTTTTGTATGTCTCTTATATTTTGTAAAAATTTCACAATCTGAAGAGTCCCAAAAAAGAAGTTATACTGAAAATGCCAAATTGACCTGTTTGAAACAGATTTCGGGAGCATTCAGGAACCCTAAATTCCACAGAGCATATCTCATAAAGTATGGTGAACCAACATCTGAAATTTTTACATGAGGTAATTCTATATGTCTCCTATGTTTTGTAAAAATTTCACATTTTAAAAAGTCCCAGAAAAAAAGTTATAGTGAAAATGTCAAACTGATATGTTTGAAACTGATTTTAGGAGCATTCAAGAAACCTAACTTCCACAGGGAATATATCTGAAAGTGTAGTGAACCAACATCTAAAATTTTTATCACATGTACACCAAGATCTCTCCTTTGTCTCTACAAAATTTCAAGGTTTGAAACATCCCCAAAAATAAATTATAGCGAAAGTGCCAAGCCAACCTGTTTGAAACTAACTTCATAAGCATTCAATAACCCTCACTTCCACGAGGCATATCTCTGAAAGTATAGAGAACCAACATCTGAAATTTGTACCACATGTACACCAAGATCTCACCTCCATCCATGTAAAATTTAAAGGTCTGAAACATCCCAAAAAATAAGTTATCGTGAAAGTGTCAAGATGACCTGCTTGAAATTGATTTCAGGAGCATTAAGGAACCCTAACTTCCACAGGGCATATCTCTGAAATTATAGTGAACCAGCATCTGAAATATTTATCACTTATGCACCAAGATCTCTTCTTCCTCTATACAAAATTTCAAAGTTTGAAACGTCCTAGAAAAAATGTTATTGTAAAAATACCAAGATGGCCTGAAACTGATTTCGCAACTCTTCCCTTTTGGAATGATATTCAATATTTGCTCATCCATTTTTCACACACGAATTTTCTCTCAATACTTTGTCCTTTTATACTTTTTCATAACCCTTTAGGAAGGGACATGTCCATTAATTAAATAATCAATTCCCAATACCATGGGCAAATACCCCAAACCCACGGGTTTGAAACCACCATTTCACTTTTTACTTTTTCACATGCACCCCTTTTTTAATATACTTGTAAACCTATATATACAAATCAATCTTGGAAATGTTGTCTGTATTGTAATGTCATAAATCCTTTGACATCAATGACAATAATTCCAACACAAAAACACTAGCAGACCTTGCAATATTTTCATTGCTATGTTTGAATAATAAAGATGAAAATGAAGCCCTAGTTTTGCCCTATTTCAATACCATGTTTTACATTTGGAGCAAAGAATATTTTATAGCGATGTCCCTGTCGTGAATTATTGTGAATGTATATTGATATTAGATATTTATTTAAGTGATATAGTTACACAATATTGAAATGTTTGACATCCAACATTGAAATGATTGATATCTAGCAACAGAGTTAGCATATCCAGTCATAGATGATTCTATTGAAGCACCTTGTCCAGGTGGTCAGGATTGAGACCCAAAAGCAACAATAACAAAGACAAAAGCAGGAGCGTAGGTGAGGGCAGAGGCAAATCCAATTTCTTACTAGTCATAAAAAACAAAGGCAACATACGGGCCAGTTCCAATGTCTACACCACCTTGTCCAAATCTAGTTGTTGAATTCGAATAATTTTATATAGGTTTTGAAGTTTCAGTGGTTAACCAAAAACCATCAACTATGCCTTACCCAATAGCAGTAGCACCAACAACAAAGCAAGACGCATCCCTTTCTGTAGCTTATTTACCAACCAATACACTTGTTCTAACAATATAATATAAGCAATAAGCAACTTGTGTTCTTACTAGTGGTGTTCCTAGATTATCCCATAAGTACTGCTTGGACCTTCCCTGATGTTCCCATAAGTTTAGTTTCCACATTGCTAGACATTCCTGCATGGATATGTGAATAGAGAATTGAAATATGTCATTCAATCCGCGACTAAACTAGGTTATGAATAAAGGATATCGATTATGGATTGTTTTCCATACCCACCTCTCCACCCAATAAGTCAATAGAAATCCCCTTTGTTCAAGCCCCAGATGCAGGACCATGGGCCATTTTAGATCAAGTTATAATTCTATCGGATCTAGTTTATTATGAAGTGCACATTCTGGCATTTTGTGTTGTTCTCAAACGTGGTGTTCCAGCGTAGCCTTCTGCTCCTAGTGGGTTTGTTTCGACATTCATATGTGTTCCTACTTCTGGCATTTCAATAGCAGAGGCAAGAGCATCTCAGCCAATTCTAGTTTCATATTCTCCATTCGCAGATCCAATTGACTGAGTGGACCCACTTTAGTTGATTTGATTGATTCAATTCCAATTGAACTAGTTTAAGTTTACCAATTGTAAATAGTTGCAATGTATTCGATGTCAGAACCAGAAGAAAGGATATCATAGGTAGTTGTTGAAAGTAGGTTTCAAGTGTGTTTTCAAGAAAACATTAGAATTCCTACAATAAACTATTGAGCACTTGGTACCTGGGCATTCAAGAGCCCCTTTATACCTTTCATATCGACAATACTACTTTATGGGATAGGCGTATTACACCTAGAAATGGGTTCATGCCTTTAGGCTTAGAAACGACAAGAAATTTTAATGTTGAAGCACCATATCTAACACCTAAAACAAGAGTGATCTAGCTTACAAGATTTCTTCACCTTACACTGAGTATAACCCTGGGAAAAGTATGGAAAGGTTGTTTTCATTCTTATAACAGTTGCGGGACAGCCAAGTAGCGAGCTTATCATTAGCCATGTCCTTAAAATCATACAGTTCACGGTCCAACATACGTTCTAGCCCACAAGATCCATGCCCGTAGGGAAAGAAAGTGCCACCATTTTACCATTTGCTCAACCTCCCACCTCGTTTTTTTCGCAGAAAGGAAGAAATTGCTCGCTCTACGGGGCAATGTCCCCCAAAATAGTAGTTATATCCTCCTATGATCAATCATTTCACACCCCACTTCAATTAATTCCACACCGGTCTACCTAAGGATCTATCTTGGAGCAGATATCTATTGTTGTCATGCCTCACTTTAGTTAACCCCGGGTAACTTACAAATCGTTACCTATTATTGCTTTCTCTCTTTCCCAACACATCATGTTTGAATTCCCACACTCCCAGTCCGCTCATAGATAATAACCATATGGTACAAACATGCAATAAAGGCATAATTACAAAACATAAATACACACTCATGCTCGCATACAAAGATAGACCAAGAAAGGAACACATAGAGCATCGATAAAAGAAAGATGCATTATCGATAAGAAAAGATGCATGAACATGGAAAAGACTCATGGCGTTGGTTCTGGAGCACGCATGGTATGGGCCACGCACATAGGTCATAGGCTCACATTAATCGGTTGAAAAGAGCACATCTAAACACATCTAGTCGATATACAATGGATCAAGGGAAAGTAGAGAAAGCAACATGAGCCATTGAAGAAACCATATAGCTTAGGTACCTACAACATCAATGCGCACCCATTCACCAAGAAATTAGCACCACCCGTCATCCCAAAGGTGTAGAACAACAATGAAACCGATTGATCAAATGCACCTGGAGCCCCGCCTTGGAGCTCGACACCTATTATAACAAAAAAAAATAGCACCTACTAACCACCCCGATCAAATTTCAACCACCCGATCATGCATATGGTGCCGCACATACAGAAATCAACTCAATACTTAGTTGAAGGTTGCGTAGGAATTCTATATTCATTGTAATTTAAAACTTATGTAACTTATATATATTATAAATAATAAAGTATTTAAATAAAGATCATGAAAACAATAATCACAAAAATAACATGCTAATCCCTAAATTAGTTGGAAATGATAATAGAATCATTGGTGAACTCAAGACGTGCTAGTTGTCCCATGTTCACACTCGCACACACCTCTGACACTTGTAGAGAGTGTGAATTTGTGCTAGTTGTTCCAAGTGTTCACACTTGCACATAGCAGTGACACTTGCACATAGCAATGACACTTGCAGAGAGGTTCTAGTGGTGTGACGGTGGTGCGTGGAGCTACTTCAGACATTTGTGGTAATTTTAGAAACATTAATCTATGTATTATGTGCTATATCATTCATCGATTTCAGACATTGCTTTTGAATTTGTTAGTCCTTCATTTATTGTCCAAAATGGCTCGTCTCAAGTCTATTTTCCCAATTAAGTTTTTTTCCTTTCATGAACTTTTCAATTGCAGATGAAACATAAGTCTTGGTTGATAGTTGTTGTTTCTTTCTCTTTTGACATCACATTTTTGTTTTTTATGTTTTGTTATCTTAACTATGAGAAATGCTTGTGTTATGTGTGGACATTGGGGGCGTCTTCTTGATTCATACTTCTTAAGTTCAGCTCTACCTTTGTGAAATTTACTCTCGTATCCTCCCTTTTGAATTTCATTCTCTGATATCTCTCAAGGAATTTCTCATGGCCCTTATATTTCCATTGAGATTCTCACTCTACAACACCTGGTGCAATTTCACTTGTTCTATCTCATGTATATTTCTATTCCTCTTTTTGCAAATGCTCCTTTCTCCTTTGCCTCCTCCACAGTTTCCCTTCAAGCTTTGTAGGTGGCATCCAGGCAATAGACACAAAGATTGAGACAATGCAGGATACCAGAGGATTTGTTGAAGGTTTGCATGATGAGAGTGACAAAGAGCAAGTTGACCTTGATGGTGATGAAGAAGAGGCAAAATAAATAATGGATGAGGAAGCAGAGGATGAGGAATATGTCGAAGAGGAAGACAAAAATCATGGTTAGGAAGACCTTGATCTTGATTAAGTAGAGGATGAAGGATCTAGTTCACAGGATGAACAAGAAGTAGAGGAAGATGTGAATGTGTCAAATGTGGACCATGAAAATTTATCTAAAGATGATGGAAATAATGATACTGTAGAGGATGCCCTACCTATAGAAGGCAATGTTGAAAAGGTTGATAAAGATAAACAAGAGTGTAAGGATGAGGAATTACTAGCACACACTCCACATGGTACATAAGTCTTTGTAGGTAACCTACTATGGAATATTACCAAGGAAGATTTAACTAGTGTTTGTGAACAACATTGAGAGGTTTTTTATGTAAGTGTTTTATTTGCTTTTTTATGAATGTTCGATCCATATGCCTAGCTAATTTCTTCATATTGATGTATTTCCATTGTATTGAAATGTTGTGATTTTTAACAGGTTACGATAAAATGGGAGGCAAACACATTAGAATATGCATTTGTTACATTCACAACCAAGGAGAGTGACAAGAAGGTTATTGAGACATTGAATGGTTTCAAGTTTAAGGGTGTTGACAATTTATGTTTCAAATAATCCGAGAGGATTTATCATTAACATGATTCATAGTTGAAGTTTTCCAATATGTTTAACTAACAACCTTTTTGAAATCCATGATAAGAAATAAAGAGTATCATAATCCCAACCGAAAAATCAACTTTTCCTTGGTAAAATTCCATCAAATTTGAAAGAAGAGGAACTTACAAAAGTTGTGTGTGTGAGAAAGGTCTTGGATTTGAATCAACATTTGGAGTTAATAAAGTTATGACATCTAAAGATCAGACTTACTAATTTGCATATGTATTTGATATTTTATCCAAAAACCAAAACTGTTATAGATGTTGTTATCGTTGTAATGGGTTTTTCTTGAACTATGGGATCCAAAAGATTCAACAAGGACTCATGGTTTTACCTTTGTTAAGTACTACAATAAAGTTCTTGTTGAAAAGGAAATGAAAAATATGACACACTCAAAATTGAAGTTGGATGACAAGGTCATAACATTTAAATGGGCAACTAGCAAGGTGAATTATATTGTCTACATATATGTCCTCTCAACAACAATGAATTGGATGGATTTGTTGACGATTACGAGGTTTTCTCATGTTTTTCCATAGATAACATTAAATATGCCATGGGTTTGTTCACTTCAATTGCAACCTATAGTAAGGTGAATGGAAGGTGTGAATCGATTAGAAGGTGTTACTTTCACATAAGATTCAGGGGTTTTGCTTAAACGATTTTTTAATGAACTCGCCAAGATCCTTTGATAAAGGGATCCTACAAGGTCGCCTATGCCTACAATTCATAATTTTGTGTATCAACGATATCACCTCCGTGGCCACCTCCATCTTCAAACAATCATCATTTCGAACCCATTCTCCAGGGTAAGCTTCCTTATCCAATTCCAACTATAAATTACAGATGCATATATAATTATGATATATTTTATTTATGGGAAAAAAATGACATACAATACATTTAAAAGAAAAAATCCATTTAACATGCAAGAAGGAATTACCTTGCGTAGATATTAGATGCATAAGTGTGAAACATTGCAAAACTGCAACATTGCCTTTCCATAGAGCTAGGGAAATGAATAGATAAGGTTTGAATTGAATTGATATGCATAGGTAGAGAGTGTGGTAGATAGGGTCTGAATTGAATTGATATGTAGGGTTATGAATATCCAAGGCGATGAATAGATAGATGTCTCAGTTTAAACAAAATAAATAGCATATCTTTGACATATGTATTCACTCACTTTTGATAGAGTGTGACAAAGCAGAGGTGTTAATGCACTCTACTACCACCGTTACACATCAAAATTCCTCACTTCGATAGTGTCACATTCTCTTTCACTAAGTGTCGCATCATGAAATACACCATGAAAACACTTTTTACAACCCCTAAAACATGTTAGAAGAAGAAGTCCCATCATCTGACAGTCGAAACAAATGTTTTTCTAGGGAATGGTTCATCTTGGTAACTTTTTGGAAGATCAACACTCCCCTGCTCATACATAGGGAGCGCTAGCACTCCTTGTCCATCTCAGGGGGAGTGTTGTAGTGTTATGTTTCCCATTCTAAGGGAGTGTTGAGTTGCTTGAGGAAATCTTGGAAGAAATCCCATTTGATTCTAAAGACAACTATGGAAGGATCGAGTTGGTTTGGCTCGAATCTAACTCCAAGGTTGCATCTAAGGGAGATATCACAACTATTGAAGCCATATCTTCAAATGATTCCAAATATACCCAAGGTAGTTGAGCTTCTCAAAGCCTATAAATGGAGGCATTCCCATGGTAAAACAAGGTGGATAAAATCAACAAAACATTGTTATTTTGATTGTGGATCTTTCGAGAAAGGGTTGGAGGAGGAGGACTTGGAGAGGCCGCTGCAACATCATATGAAGATTGTAAGTTTCTTCTTGAAGTTCTCATCTAATATACTTGGCCTATTTCCTTCAAGTATTTGGTTTCATGTTCTTGTCTATGTTTAATTTGATTTGTGTAGATGAATTTTCTTTGCCTAATCCATTAGAGTATAAGGAAGTTGCTTGTTTCTTGTTGTTCATTACAGGTATTGACTTGCGCCAGGAATTGGATTAAGCTTGCGGATAGGAGCAACTAAGACAAATGTCATAAACATAGTACATCTTACTTTACCTTCTCCTCTCTTTTTCGATAAGCAAAATGAGTTTATCGGAATGGTAGTGTCCAAATGATTGTTTCTGTCTTGGTATAAGGGTTAGTAATCTGAGGGAAAGTTCACCTGCCCGCAGGGGAATATTTCTGTAACAGAAATTGGTGACTCCAATGGGGATCGAATTTTCAGTTTGTTCTTTTTTTGGTTCATCCATGACTTTTGTCTATCCTTAGATCCTATTTGTTGATTCAATCTGTCTTTACATCTCTTTTGTCTTTGCTAAGTTGTCTCACAAAGCCTCTTACTGAATTTTCCTGAGTTATTGAGATTTTTGAGCCTTTTTCTCAAACTTTCCCTAGAAATAGCGCCTCTCTGCAATTCAAGTCATAGTGTTGTTACTTAATCAACGCTCCCCTAGAGTTTACTAGGGAGCATTGTAGTGCTCTGGTGCTTTGGTTACCATAGCATCAATTTTCCTTTCTTTGGGAAATTTCAGGATTTCTTGCTTGTTGGGCATAGTCTTTATATATCTTTCTCTAACTCAGATCTTATTCTATCTGATCTTGTCCTCTGTTTGACTCAATCTTGCTACCTTTCATTGTTTTTAGTCCTTATTTAGTTTGTGTTTTCTTATTGCAAAATCGACCATTTTCTCTCAAATTTGGTTCCTTTTTGCCACTCTTCTTGATTATCAAATTGACTGGAGGTTTTCATAGGGAAGATCATTGATCACGGATCTATTGTTTTCTTTATCCGTGATCCTTTACTCAATTCCTGGAGATTATAAAGCACGACTTTTGGTTTCTTAGTGTTTTTCTTTGAGTGAGTAGTTTGGTAGTTGTTTTTCTTTCGGTCTCTTGTTTATTGTTGAGAGTGTCTTTGTTTGTGTGTTTTGTGCTTCTTACTTTTTCAAATCACAGTAATGAACCTTTTTCATTATTAGTGAAAGAACGAAGCATTAGACGGACATCTTAGTTTGCATTCACAATCAAACAAAGAAACATTTGTATGCATTGGTTTTGGATATTAAAAAGGTTTTCTTTATATTTTGGAAATTGTCTGAATTCTTGTTGAGAACAAAATAGCATAAAATTTCGCATTCTCGAGTGTTTGTTAGTGACGGAAAAAAGGAACTCTTCTCATTCTCGTAGCTATAAGTTCATTGAAAAGAAATTTTGCATATCATTCTTTTTACCTTTTTGTGGAGTCGAGTCTCAAACATCATTAGTTTCACTGTCATCCACCCTTGTGTAACAAACAACCACGAAAATAAATTCTAATTAAAATTGAACTAGAAGCTTTATTTTTTGGATCTTTACATCAACAATAGACTAGGACTAGAGCTTTGGAATAGGCTGTGAGAATAAATCTCCAAATAATTCAAGACAAACTCATAATCTTGTGATAGGGAGAGTAAATCCAACCTTCGTATAAGCATAGCTGGGGGGCCCCTCTCACACAGGGGTTAAACACGAGGTCGCTTGCGGGAAAGCAATGGAGATTATCCCTCTTAGGCTTAGCCAATCGTAGTGGTACGATCTTATATTGGGGGTTCTTCTTGAGGATCAACTATTTTCATTTGGTCTCGGAGCTTCATGAATTTTGAATCCGTTCGGGGTCCTCTGGAGTTTATCGGTCCATTTGTCCTCAGTTCTCTTGAAGAATTTCAGACTTGATATCCTGCCCATATGTTCGGACTCGAATGTGAACTGTACCTACCCAGAGGCTGACTGCGAATTGGTGTCCTTAGTGGCCATAATCTTCAGGGTCCTTACACAAGGTGACGGTGAAGGGAAGTCTTTGCTATACCTGGAATAGACGTTTGTCAAACTCACTCGGGCTCCTTGGAGGGAAACCTACGGGTAAAACTGTGAGGGAACTTGCACCAAGATATAAGTCTGTTAAGAAGGCCGCCAACATAACTGGTCCACTCGCTCATATCCTATCCCCTTCTCAATTTGATCACACGATGTTGGATTTCATCACTAACTAGTACGTTCGTTGAGAGAAGACATTGTTTTGCTTGTTGGTTTTCTAGATTTCTTAGTGAATGTTGTTTGTTTACTTTAGTTGTGCTTAAAATTGATACTCTGGCCGATAAATATCTTTGTAGATCACATAGGATGCAAGGGTTGCCTCTAGAAGGCTATGAACCCATACCTCCTAACTCACCTGAAGACACTTACCGTGAAGAGGTCGAAAATTGTTCAGACACAGGGAGTGTCGCCACTCCTTTGATAGAAAATCACGAGAGAGCTTAAGTTGTGGTTCAAGAAGGTTCCACCCTTCCTGTAAACCCAAATTTTGCAATTCCTTACGATCCACTCCTTGTCCGAGTGGACTCCTCAAATTCACTAATGGATAATTCTATCTGTTTATGTCTTTTCCAGCGTACGCTTACGTGTTCAGCGGCTAAATGACACATTGAGTTACAACGTGAAACTTTTTGAGATTTTAATTCACTTGCTATAGATTTTCTCATGCTCAATATCTAGATTTGGTTTACTCCCAATCTGGTACTTTATATGAATTGATTCCAAACGATCCCCGTACATCAATCGATCCATAAAACTCCATCTTCCACCGCTCATTCGAATGGAGCTATCATTTTCGTCAAAACCCAGTCTAGTTCACAGTCGATTGGCACAACCAATCATTCAACCACTTTCCCATCTACCGGGCAGACTCCACTCTCATCAAACTCCATCCCAACTCAAGTATCCGAAGTGAATGCAGTCCAATCTGCTTCTACACAACAATCTGGGGGGGAAATAAAACTAAGAATAAACCCAAGAAAAATAATAATCAAACCAAAAATCCAAAAACACAAGCACAACCACCTGCTACTAAAAAGAAACCGCAACACAAACCGAAATTTCCATGTCTCATTTGTGTTGAAGATCACTACACACAAGACTGTCCCCATCGGGACGAAGTTGCTAAATTTTTTAAAGGAAATTCTCAACACACTGTATTGACACATCCTTTTCCGCAACAATAGTCGATGGTTACACAAAATCTTGCACCTCCAACAGGAAGTAATCCAAGTCATCCTCCTAACGAGGAAGCTTCATCGAGTGCACACATTTATATGTTTAATGGGGTATATTTGACCACTCACACTACGACATATGAAACACCACCAAGTAAACCCGGTAAGGAAAATGTAACTACTGGAGCTACACCAGATCCACCGTCCACGTCAATTACTCCTCCATCTAGCCCATTCCAAATTGAGAAACCAATTTTTGACTCTATCCTACGCCAACCCAAGAGCACATTCAAAAAGTCGACCTTTAAACGTAATTCTCGTGCCGCTCAAAACTACAGCATTGTTGAATATTTGGCCCAAGCACCTTGCACTATGTCAACTCTCGAAGTTCTATAACACTGCCCTAGCCAACATAGAACTCTTTGGGAAGCCATCAGAGCTATAGATCCCGAGTCATACAATAATATCACATTCAACCTGGATAATTTCAAAGCACGACTCTCTCACCAACTTGCTTTCCAACTCAATGTCGTTGTCCATAATCAACATATTCATCACACGATCTTGGATGAGGGGGCCTCCACATGTGTGATGTCCTTGGCTTGTTGGAAAGGCCTTAAATCACCTGGTATTAATCAATCTCCCACCATGTTGAGAGCATTTTATGGAAGAGGTTTCCGACCTCGTGGATTATTACAATCCTTAGTCGTTCAACTGAGAGGACAAATTGTTTATGTAGATGTTGAAGTAGTCGATTCTCCCCTCAATTATAACTTGTTGCTACAGATAAGTTGGTTCTATGTTATGAATGTCATCGCTTCATCAGTTTTTTGATGTGTCCAATTCCCTCATCAAGGTAAAATTGTGACCATCGATCAATTAGATCACTGCACCCCTGATGCTCGCACTCAAATAAGCAACAATATTCCATTTTTGGGAGACTCAAAAATTACTTATGAAAGTGTCAAGGTAGGTCTATTGAAAGATTCCTCGCTCATGGGTACCTTCCCTACACCTCTTCCTCCAACCACTCAACACATCACACCGGTTAATATAATTTTGACTATGGTACATCAATCCTTCGAATCATATGATCCGTGGATCGTACCTAGTCCCCTAGAGTTTGATACATTAGGTGACACTATGCCACTTAGTTCTGCAGAGGCTGAATATAATGCCATTCAGTCTACCTCTCCTGCATTGGATGACCAACATCTGTCGGCGTCTACTTCATATTCACTACCATCCTGGTTAGATTCCCTATTCTCCACTTAAGATTACATCCTAAAATTGTTTCCATCAGATGAATCTATTATGAAAATGATTAGTAACGAGGAGGCACCATGGTATGACAACCACCATCGTTCATCCTTTCTTCCCAGTTTGGATGAGATTCAGAAAGATATTTCCTCTACATTTCCTACCGATATCGTCGACTCTCCCCAATCTCTGATACTCACTCAGGATACCATCTCTGAGGGGAATTTGGGAAATATATCTCACACGATTACTGTCGACATATCCATAAAAGAAGGTATTGTGGAAAACATAAAACTAGGTGCCAATTGTTCAATTGAAGAGGTTAAAACTTATACAGCCTTGTTTAAATAATTATGCATTGTCTTCGCTTGGAGCTATGAAGAAATGCTATGGATCGATCCTTCGATCGTTGTGCATGAAATCAAAACCTACCCAGGTGTCAAACCTATAAGACAAAAAATTTTCCTGATTCATCCCCAAAAAAACCACGACAATTAAGGCAGAAGTTGAAAAATTATCAAAATCTGGTTTTATTTATCTCTTCCCTCTGACCGAATGGGTTTCCAACATCGTTCTGGTCACCAAGAAACAAGGGAAAATTCTTGTTTGTGTTGATTATCGATATCTTAATAAGGCTTGTCCAAAAGACAATTACCCTACACCCTTTATCGACCAAATTATCGATAATTGCGCCGAAAGCGTCATTTTCTCTTTTATGGATGGCTTTTCTGGATATAACCAGATCGACATTTTACTGGTTGATTATATTGGTCATCTAAGGGTCATATTTCTTAGATGTGGGTTTTATAACATATGTTTGAACCCCCATAATTGCATTTTCGGTGTCGAATCAGGGAGACTCCTCGAATTTGTAGTATCCAAAGATGGGATTAGCATGGATCCCTTAAAATTTAAAGCCATTCTCGCTTTACCCCCTCCCAAAACCTTACCCAACTACAAAGTTTGCAAGGGAAGACAAACTTTCTCTGCCGTTTTATATGCAATTATGCCGAAATTACTAAAGGATTCATGAGATTGCTGCAAAAAGATGCCCCTTTCATCTGGGATGCAACTACTCAATGCTCATTTGATGATCTCAAGCATGCTTTAACGAATACACCGCTTTTACATCCACCTAACTATGCGAAAGATTACATCATTTATTTGGTTGCCTCTGCTTCCACTATTGTTATGGTGTTAGTACAAGAGGATGATAACTGCACTGAACATATAATCTACCATCTAAGTAAGAGTCTATCAGGTTTCGAATTCCGATATTCACATGTCGAAAAGTTGGTTTTGGCTGTAGTTATTGTCATCCAAATATTTTGTCACTATATTATGTTATGCACTACCACTGTCATTGTAGACTTGAACCCTATGTACGACATCTTGACTCGTCATGTACTTGGGGGGAAATATTTGAAATGGATCGTCATTCTCCAAGAATTCGATCTCAATTTTGTCAAGTCCAAAGATAAGATAATTAATTTGTGATCTTCCCCATACCGATGAGAATACCGAGCCCAACGATTCCCTTCCCGATGAATCATTGTTCCTCCTTAGTATGTATGATCCATGGTATGGAGACATTCTTCTCTATCTCCAGACCCAACACTTTCAGCCTGACATTTCATGTGATGAATGACATCGCATCAGACACCATTTAAAGCACTACCTTATCATTGGTGACACTTTGTACCACTGTGGCATTGATATTGTTTTACAACGTTTCTTAACCCATGAAGAGGTTGAACAAGTTTTAAATGATTGTCACCTTGGAGCTTGTGGCGGTCATCTTTATAGGATGACTATAGCCCAAATTTTTTTGCGTGCTAGGTATTTTTGGCCTTCCATATTCAAAGATTACATTGAGCTCATTAAAAAATGCCTACCTTGTCAGATCTTTCAGAAGAAAGCACGTACCCACCCCACTCCACTTCATCCCATTGTCATCGTTGACTCCTTTGCAAAATGGGGTATCGATTTCATGCAATGTAAGCCTACCTCAGCTGAGGGGGCACGGTTATATTATCGTTGATGTCGATTATTTTACTAAATGGGTTGAGACTATGCATACATTCCTTAACGATGGACGAATTGAAACACTTTTGTGTTCAATCACATCATCGCTTGATTCGGTGCCCCACAAGCCATTGTAGCTGATCATGGATCCCATTTCCATAACTAGGTGATGGGAGAATTGTGCACCAAGTTAGGTTTTCCACATGAAAATTCATCCCCTTACTATCCTCAGGAAAATGGACCAGTTGAAGCCATCAAGAAAGTCCTAAATACCATGCTTCAACACATGGTGGAAGTGAACAAAACCTCTTGGCATTTGCAAATCTTCTCCGTAGTCTAGGCTTATCGAACTTCAGTTAAAATTGCCATTGGATTTACACCATTCCAGTTGGTGTACAGATTAGAAGCAGTATTACCAATCGAGTGTGAGATTCCCTCTTTGAAACTCACTGTAGAACTCCTATCCCATACTTCTGTTGAAGAGGAACGATTTTTATATATAACCAAGATGGATTAAACCTATTGTGATGTTGCTCTCATCAACGAGACATATAAAAAATGCATCAAAACTCAATATGATAAGTCTGTCCAACCTCGCGCTTTCACAGAAGGTGATCTGGTCCTGGTTTATGATCAAGATCATGAAAAAATTGGGGCAAGAAAGTTAGAACCCATGTGACACGGGCCATACATCATAAAACGTGTGTTACAAAGAGGTGCATACCAGTTAGTGGATTACGATGGATTATCTCTCGGTGAGCCCCTAAATGGGCTTTACCTAAAGAAGTACTATGCATAGAATATTTCACATGTGTGCTTTGTACATTATTGTACTATGTGATTTTGATATGGTGCGTCTTTACCTTAGCGTGCATGGGTTTTTCCTCACCTACTTATAATTTTCTTTGTAATTAAATGCGCATATGACATCATCCTTTCCCATCTATTTCAAGTTTGTGGATGGCGCTAGTCGACATACCCAGAATATCGCTTATGTAGCTTGGGTCATTTACCACTCTAGCGAGTTAGTGAGTTTAGGAGGAATTTGCCTCGGATCTGCGACCAATAACGTTGCAGAATATCATGCTATCATCAGACTTTTAACCGAATCTTCTTCTCTAGGTATATCTCAATTTATTATCAACCTTGATTCTCAACTCATGGTTTGTTAACTAAACTGTGAATACGCTATTCATAATCCAGTTTTACTACGTCTCCATCTAAGGGTTCGTTGTCTCAAAAGATCTTTTGAATTTATAGAATATAGACATATATCAAGAGAACTCAATACAATTACAGATTAGTTAGCAAATTATATGTTAGATTGGTACATTGCGCACAGATAAATATTTGGGACATAAAGCATATAAATAAAAGCATCACATAAAACAAAAACATACAATATAAGTAATCACCACAAAACTCGTTTATATATAAGCTTGATAGTGAATTTTTTTGTCAAAACACATCATCCAAAAAGTACATAGCAGGGCAAAACACAGGCCTTTATGCCCATAGAATCATAATAAAAGACTAAAAGTGTCTGGAGACTTTACTCGTCTCCCTGCACCACATTGTGCTCGACATAACACACAACTACTCCCGCCACTCGTTGTAGCAAATGACTGAGACCTTCAGGTAATGCAACTATATGTCTCTGGAGGTGTAAGGGTACATCTCGTATCCTCATGGAAGGAATGCCCATGGTAAAACTACGAAGGTTCCTCTCCACCTCTCAGAGTCCTCCTACTCCTACATCAATTTTTGATGTTGCTTGAGCATCTCCACGACGTACTAATGTCGACATATTTGCCAGATGTGACGCACCTCTGTTTTCATGATGAAAACAAAATGACTTAGATCCCTCGTCGTACAACCAAACATATATAAAAAATAAAAATATTGTCACAAGGTTATGATCTTTCGTACTTGACGCATGCCACTATGTACCCTTGGGAAGCACTAAATCTGCACTGCCCCTAAATTCCACCTCAGCATACAGAAAATCCTCTATCACCAAAAGTTGCCTCCTCCACCATGCAAAGAAGTCAATAGTAAATTGAAAGGCTGAGGGTTCATTTCCCAACCTAGGGGAAAGACTTTTCCACCGCTCCATACGAGGCTCAGTCGTGGGGCATGCTATCAATGCAACCTGTGGTTGCATCTGTGGAACTCGCTCCAAGAAAAATGAAACTAAGAAGGATCTATACCCAAACTGTTTCTGCCTACCTACTCTACATTTGGAGATCTTCTCCTTAATGTTCCTTAAAAACCATGCACTCCAGTTAAACATCCTAGGCTCTAAACATTGAGTAGCATAGGATATTTGGGACTTGGAAGCAAGATGGGCAAGTTAGTTTTTCCTGCCAGTTTTGTGATAGCAAAGAGAATGGATTGAAGAGATAAATCCATCACTTCTTTAACGACAATCCTCCCTCCTACCCAGTGTGATCATGGTACGCAGTACTAGGCAATATATGCCTCTGTCGGCTATGGGGTAGACCGATGTCCAGACAAAATAATATGTGCTCCTCTCCTCGAGAGCCCCATCAGGAAATATACATCATCCTTGTCAATATCAAGCATGTGTGGTCCTATCTGAAATGCTTGCCCATCATTATCCCATAACCCGATCATATACTAGAGTAAAAGAACTTCTTTCCTCATATTTTGTAGCTTGAAGTACTTTAGCAAGCCATAGTTTCGTAGAGATGCCCTCGCTTGAGGATCTTGTAAGGCAACTATGTCATCAAATTCATGTTCACGTTCTTTCCATTCAATCATGATTGGTTATGTGCAAACCTGCAAATTCATGAATTAATCATCATTAGCTAAGTTTTCAAAGAAAATAATTGTCTTTTTCCAACCTAAAAATAAATAAATATGCCTAGCGCTCCCTAGAAGGCAAGAACAGAGCGCTAACGCTCCCCAAATGCACATACCAGGGCATTGAAATTTTGATCGACGCTCCCCTCGATTACTTGAGGGAGCGTTGATCCTCTTCGATGCTCTAGGGCTTTCCAAGGAGCCCAAGCTTATAAATTAAAGGCTAAAATTAAATAAAAAAACATGTAAATGAATGAGAAAGGTCAGAGAACCAACCTGATCTGAAAGGAATCACAAATGGTCACCTGCAACTCTCACAATCAATGCCCAAAAATCACTCCATAAGGGGAAAAAACTCAAAAGGAAAAGGAAAATATTAAAACAAAAGGTGAAAATGACTTTTTGCCCTAATTGATTTTTAATATGTCCAAATTTAGACATTTTTACCTCCTTTTCACATTTTATAAAGTTTATTTTTTTAGTTTTTTGTCATTTTTAAAGAAACTACTAATATATTTTGCTCATAACCACTTTATTATGCGGGAATTTAAGAAGCATAGTTTTTTTTATGGCCTTGTGACTCTATTTAGAAAACTTTGTTATACTTCACGCTCATCAAATTATGAAGAGATGTATGTTGGGCAATAGGTTATCACTTTTTCGGTCCCAACTGACTAACTACGAAAAATGAACACTCTAGTCAGTCTCGACTAGAAGATTTCTCCTTCATATCATTTTATACTTTTTCAGACCTCAGAGACTAAAAATCACGAAAAAGGACAACCCAGAGTTTTCTTTAAGTTACTTTCAAACTCCCTAAACATTAAAAACAACCGAGTTTTCCTTCTATGGACTCACAAAATTACACACTGAAGGGCCCATCTGGGGACAAACCCTTACTTCTTCCAGTTCATTAAATAAAGGAAGAGGAACTTACCGAAGGTAAGTTATACTGAGCATGTGTTATCGTCCTCGAGCTTGTTAAATAAAAAAGAGGTACTCATCTATCTAGATGGGGGGAAAAATTGAAGGAAGTGAGTCAAGTTTCTTGAAAACTTTTCAGGCAGCTCTTATAGTCGCTCTTGAACACGACACTTGTTTTCACTTTTACTGTACACTTGGATAATCCATTAAACCTCCACACTGAACCAACCCTATGAGTATTTCTACTCCTTTGATCCATCTGAATAATGCCTCAATACTCATTGCATTATGTTCTGGTCCACTTTGAGTTTATGTTGCCAAGTCTTACATTGTGCCTCATTGTTCAAGGGATGTTTCCGCCTCAAAAGTCAACCATCCACAAAGTTACTTGTTTCCATACTCGTGTTAGTCTATTTTCATCTACTATATCTTATCACCTTCATGTGACAAGGTTTGTGTCGATTGATGGGGGGTACATCAATGCCCTCCTTCGGCAAGTCTTTTCCTGTCGACTTCAACAAATTATCCAGGAAATAAACTTAGGAATACATAAGTACCTTGGGACCTGCGTGCCTCAATGACAGGCCTCTTCGCATTTGGCAGTGGGTATTCATCAATGACCATTGACCGACTGACTCCACGAATGTTCGACTTCAGCTCATTTTTCACATTCGTTGGATTGTACTTTAAAAGTACCTTGAAAATCATTGACATCGATGGTGATTTATCTTGCACTTGTTAATGGTATACCTCAATGACTAGTAATCAAGTGGTTTATGTCATGTTCGATGTCAAATCATCTATTCACATGAACATAATCGTACTATTATAAGGATCAGGACGAAGACCCTGGGTTGAGAATTCATCTACATATATACTTTACCCAGGTTGCAATGGCAACTATTCGATTGATATATTTGTTTTAACATAGATCCACTTTGTATTGGTATGCGACTATGTTCTTATCACATCGTAACTCCATTGTGTATTCTTTCTTGGCTGCGATCAAGTCAGATCATAGAGAGATGGATTCACATTGTATCCCTAATGCCCATCTCCTTATTCAATATTATTATGGATTCACATTATTTTTATTGGTGGCCATACTTTGAGTCACTTGTAGTCCGAGTATAGGTATGCCTACCTCGGGAATGGAACACATATTAAACATTGTTTGATGGTTGTCTGCAGCTTCTACCAGGTTCTCTAATTCCATATCCTTACTTCGAATAATCTACAAAGTGTTTCGGCCATCAACATTCATTTTTTGACTTCACAATTTGGGGGGCAATCTGTTACACATCAAAATTCCTCACTTCAACAGTGTCACATTCTCATTTTTGTAAGTGTCGCGCTTTTGTCGCAAGTGTTGTAAGTGTATCATTCTCTTTCACTAAGTGTCACATCACGAACGACACCATGAAAACACTTACTACAACCCCTAAAACATGTTAGAAGAAAAATTCTCATCATCTAACAGTCGAAACAAATGTTTTTCTAGGGAATGGTTCATCTTGGTAAAATTTTGGAAGATCAACGCTTGTCCGCTCATACACAAGGAGCATTAGCGCTCCTTGTCCAGCTTAGAGGGATCATTGTAGCATTCTATTTCCCATTCTACGAGAGCACTGAGTTGGTTGAGGAAATATTGGAAGAAATCCCATTTTCTTCTAAAGACAGTTATGGAAGGATCGAGTTGGTTTGGCTCGAATCTAACTCCAGTGTTGCAGCTAAGGGATATATCACAACTATTGGAGCCATATCCTCAACTAATTCCAAATATACCCAAGGTAGTTGAGCTTCTCAAAGCCTATAAATGGAGGCATTCCCATGGTAAAACAAGGTGGAGAAAATCAAGAAAGCATTGTTATTTTGATTGTGGATCTTTCAAGCAAGGGTTGGAGGAGGAGGACTTGGAGAAATTGTTGCAACATCATCTGAAGATTGTAAGTTTCTTCTTGGAGTTCTCATCTAATATACTTGGCCTATTTCCTTCAAGTATGTGGTTTCATGTGCTTGTCTATGTTTAATTTGATTTGCGTAGATGAATTTGTTTTGCCTAATCAATTAGAGTAGAAAGAACTCGCTTTTTTCTTGTTGTTCATTGTAGGTATTGATTTCAGCCAGGAATTGGATTAATCTTGCAGATATGAGCATCTAGGACAAACGTCATAAACATAGTACATCTTACTTTACCTTCTCCTCTCTTTTTCAATAAGAAAAATGAGTTTATAGGAATGGTAGTGTCCAAATGATTGTTTATGTCTTGGTATAAGGGTCAGTAATCCGAGGGAAAGTCCACATATCCGCAGGGGAATTTTTCCGTAACAACCACCCCAACCATAAGAGGCGAAAGTTGAAGTCCATTCATATCACATAAAAATAAAGTATTTTTATTTATTTAATTACAATAAAAGTATTATTGAGACTGGCCTATGTTCTACATTGGAAACAAGGAAAAAATTTAAGTCAAAGGTAGAACTGATAGCCATTCAATGATGAATCGAATGTTATGGTCCTCGCCTTCAACAAGGACTAATAAGTTCAATTGACATTAATAACCATATTAAAGTATGCATATCTTCCATTCATCTCAAGTTATTAAAGTGAATAAATGATGACGCAAGCTGCCCTCAGAGGCAACCCGCCCTCACCAGGACCTTCTCTCTCTCTCGGCCCGAAGAGTCAAAGGACTCTTCCAACTCCCTCATCGGGAGTTCCTTACCCACAGGTATCTCTTTCCACGATCTCCCCTTCGTGAATCGGGAAATCGGACTTCACGCTTTCGCGAGTCCTGTGAGCACGTCCTCGTGTCACTCGAAACCCTGAACTCCGAGCTCCGATGGTCAAAGGTCAACACTTCGCTCGTTGGGGATTTCCCTCTCGGGATATCACTACTCGCGATATCAACGACCTGTATTTTCAAACCCCGAGTACCGAGGTACTGATTCCCCAATACAGCACCACCTGTATTGCACTAGCCTCCGGGGCCCACGCTGCCACGTCACCTCCTTGTCTCGTGCAATCGAGAATCGCAGGATCGCGACTTCATCGGTCGAAGTTCCTTGCAATGAGAATCGCCGAATGCCGAATCCCGACCTCGCGGGATCTGATGCCACGTGTCTCTATGTTGATCGACGACTCTGATAAAATCGGCAATTTGCAACTCGCGATTGTGCAGGGTATAAAACTCTCACCTCGCCAAACTCCAAACGCCGAACCCCGATGGGTGTTGGCCCTTACCTCCTGCGCCAAAGACTAAAATTCGCGCAACTTATCCATGATCCAACGATCGACGGGACTTCGCGAATTTCCCTGCGATTCCTGGACGTTGCTTCTTCCTCTTGAGGAATCCTTTCGCTCCAAAGCTTTTCCCGTTCGAGGCTTCTCCTGGGTCTGTCCCCACAATATGTGCAAGGAACTATCCCTCCTGAGATTAATTTCTCCGACTCCTTCAGAGAATTTTCACACACTCTCTGTGTTCGACCTTCAACAGTTCTCTAAGTGTTGAATGCTTTCAGGTTCTGTGCACTCAAAGCCACAGTAACCCCTGCCTTCCTCTTCTCAGACTAGTTGCTGAGACTTCTGTTCCAGCCTGCACTTCTCCTGCACGGCTCTAATAACCCAATTCAACTCCTGGGCAGATGAGAACAAGAGTTCAACTATCTAGCCTCATCAACGCACTCTATGCAGATGAATTCCACTGCACTCTATGCAGGAATCTCTTGGCTCAGACAGAGAAACAATTGAAACTCATTCTCCTCTCTCAAACTTCAGTTGAAAACCTGAAGACTCATACACAACACATTCAAAAGCAAATGCATGACAGAAAGCAAACATCCATGAGCATAGTATTAACACAGAGAAACAACACAGACCATGAAGCTGAATCAAAGACTCTATTCTATTAATCCAATCTGTACATGGGTGTTCTTCACAAGCTCTCTACTCTGCTCTGCTTGCTCCTGTCTGAATGATAATCTGAATGAATACAATAATACAAAGGAGGGTGCCTATATTCCGTTTGCCCTCTCGAATTCTACAACTATCAAATCTACAATAAATTCCTATCTAACAGCATTTAAAACCAATAAATTCCTTCCTATCTATAATACAATACAAGTGCACTTCTTTATGAATGCTTCATGAAAAAGCGGCACAACAATTTTCCAAAGTATTTCAAAAACATATGTGCTGGCGCTGTCCAGCTGTATTTTCTTTCTCCACGCGCTGGCTCGCTTGATGAGGTGTGGATGCTCCTGCATCAATAAAGCAAAAGTGTATTCAAATTTCTTGAAATGATCCTAAGATTGGAATCGAAGGTTGAGATATGTATTGAACAAACTATAAGTAGATTTCAGAGAATAAGACACACTCATATGGATTATAAAAGGCATATGTCAATACTATTGCAATCTTGTTTCTTTTTTTTTTTTTTTTTTTTTTTA